>JADLZK010012418.1:0-43920 GCA_015847255.1 Hyparrhenia diplandra | reverse complement strand
GCTAGACTTTATCGTGGTTGTGGATCAAATGCCTCCCCCCTAGAGAACCTAAATTTGAACAAGTGGACCATTAGAGAGTTTTCTAAATCCACTTGTCATAGGCCTCAAAGTAGCTCTTGTTTAGAGTGAAATCTTGGAATTCCATCGAAAATAGTTGTGTGGAGGCACAACGTCTGCGAAACAACAAGAAGGGAACAACACGAAAGGTACATAGGAAGTTAGAGGTTGGTAGGTTAGATGATGGTAGGATCAATTACATGGCGTTCCCCAACCGTTAATATATGTTTCGGGATGTGACATTAGGGACTGCGGGCGCTGATTTCATCGCAAACTCAAAACAAAGAAGTTTCTAATCCGGATATAGAATCGAGCTACACTTTTTAGCGATTTGTGGAATCAAATGCCTCACCTAGAGAACCTAAATTTGAACAAGTGGACCATTAGAGAGTTTTCTAAAAATCACTTGTCATAGGCCTCAAAGTAGCACTTGTTTAGAGGTGAAATCATGGAATTCCATGAAAATCTCATTGTGAGACCTCATTACCAAAACAAGAAGGGGACGACACGAAAGGTACATAGGAAGTTAGGGTGGATTGGTTAGATGTTGGTAGGATCAATTCGTTGCATTCCACAACCGTTAATATATGTTTACGGATGTGACATTAGCGGCTAGCGGCGTTGATTTCTCACGTGAACTCAAAACAAAGAAGTTTCAATCGGATATAGAATCGAGCTAGACTTTTTCGGTTGTGGATTCAAATGCACAGTGGGGGGATAAACCCACTGTCCCTCACGGGTCACTTTGGGTTAGGCCTCTCGGGCCGCCGGAGACGGCCGGATTGAAGCCCTTGGCGATAGAAGGCCGAGATTATCGGAGAGATTACGGCCTAAACTTGTGCGACAAGATAGTTTCCTAGTATAGTTCAGTCGTAATCACTATACACTTTCCTATTGTAACCGATCGGAATAGCTCTTGTCGGGACGAATCCGACTGTAACCCTGCTCCTCAGACTATATAAGGAAGCGAGGGGATCCCCCGAAGGACGGATAATTTCGGGTTGAGTGCGTGCGGCGGCGGCGGCGTCGGTGCCATCATTACCCTTTCCCGGGGCGTGTGCGTTGTGGGCGCCCGCCGTCCTATCTCCTCGATTCTCATGCCCGGTCTGTTCCCCCTACAGTCACGGGTATTAATTGACCATATCTTGCCCTTCACCCAGGGAAGCGGCGGCCCTATCTTCTTGGAAGCTTCCTTGAAGCACGGGCTATCGAGATCTCGACACGGCTGGATATTCTTTGGGTTGGCGCGTGCCTCGACTCATCATGGTCCATGGGCACCATATGTCGGCGGACATCATCTTTGTGCTCGGGGACTCCCCGGTGCTCTCTCCACCTTGGAGTTTGGTTTTATCTTGTTTCGTTTCGATTACTTTCGGGGACTTTTTCCCTCATCTTTTCTTATGACCCTAGCGATGCGTGATTACTCACCTACTCCTAGGCTCGGGGACTAAGTGGGCACACTTCACCTCGGTGAATCGTGCTCAATTTTGGTACTTAAATTTTTTTGCGGTGTTTATCCACTGCATTGGGCACACTGCCGAGAAGAAAAGATTTTTTTCATTGGAGCACCCGACATCCGGCGGACTCGTCAAGACTAGGCGGTCGGAAGCAAAGGAAAGAAGCTACGGGAAAACAAGTAGGTCGAGAGCTGTGTCGGGCTGGTCGGCGTTCAACTAGTGCACGAGGCAGGTATGAGTCTTGGTCGACAACACCTCCCGATGATCGAGCGTCAAGACTCTTACACTGCGGCATACGGCGTGCTTTCGGGGACTAGGCGTGGGGGGATAAACCCTATCCCCTCACGGGTCACTTTGGGTTAGGCCTCTCGGGCCGGCCCGGGACGGCGGATTGAAGCCCTTGGCGATAGAAAGCCGAGATTATCGGAGATTACGGCCTAAACTTGGTTGACAAGATAGTTTCCTAGTATAGTTCAGTCGTAATCACTATACACTTTCCCTATTGTAACCGATCGGGGATAGCTCTTGTGGGGACAGATCCGACTGTAACCACTGCTCCTCCGACTATATAAGGAAGCGAGGATCCCCGGGCCGAGATAATTCTCAATCAATCAATACAACTAAGCGGGGCGTAGGTTTTCGCCATCAAGGCGGTCGAACACAGGTAAAACCGTGTGTTTGTCGCTATTTCGTTACGCTTAACGTCTGGATGTTAGCCGTCTCGCGCATCCTAACGCTCAATCTACTAGCGGGCATACCCACCTTAGACTATCGCCGTGGCAACCCGGCGGCGGTTGGCGCGCGGGTAGGGGTATGCCGCGAAGGCGCCATGGCTAACAAGATGGTGATCTTCCACGACTCCATGGCGGTCGGCCGATGGAGGACACACAATTCGGGACCTTCGTGCGGAACAAACGGCGCCATGCTCGGCGTGACAACCTGTAATGGCTCATATCCAATGCTGCGCCGACATGCGCTACTGCGGCAGAGCTGCAGGCTCCAACCAGGGCCGGGGCCGCAGACCTCCGTCGGGCTCACTCATCCCGTTCGTGCCATGCGATTAGCCATCCGCGGCGTCGACAACCTGCACCGGTGACTTGACAGATCAAGATCGATGCGAGTGAGTCTACTCCTTTGGTCGATCGGCTCATCGCTTTCTACCAGCGGGAACAGCGCGTCGACCCGCGACACGGGCTGCGGGCGGCTCAGCGCCGGGAGAAAGAGATCTAGTCGGGGGCCGTCTTCCCTCGGCAAGGTTTTGGTCGTCACCTCTACTCCCGAGGGCGGGTCGTCCTTCTCTCATCGATCCATGGTCGCCGGGCGCCCCAGGCTGGGGCTGGTCGAAGACCGTCAGTCACGGACCCTCTGATGCGACTATCGACGCCCCAGCATAGCGAGGGCGCCTCGTCGACAAAAGCCGCGACCACATGTCTGCATGGCTGGGCTCTCTCCCGGGTCTGGAGGGCGGGGAGGAGAGGCGAGCTCGTGATGGCGTACCGCCTCTGACCGTCCAGCGCCACTACTCTTGTGCTCCCGGGATCCGATGGAGCTCAAGATCGAGCTACGACTGTTGTTCGACTGAGGTGCAGCTCCTGCAGGAGACTGCGACGGGATCTTCCGGTCGGCCGAAGATTCGGCACCCCTCGAGGAAGCAGAAGAGACCGCGCTGCTGGGAGGGATGCAGCAGCCGATCGGCTGCGAGCAGTCGGCTGCGGAGACGGGACGTTCTTTGCTCGAGGCTCGTATTGGGTACTACGAGAGCTTCCGGTTAGCCGGGGACTCTCCGGAATCTGATCCCAATTTGAGGTGGCGGGAATCGGTTCACAAGGCGCGCGAAGCGAGAACTATCGCCCGCGGCAACGGCTCTCTAGCTGCGGCGAACGCCTACAATAGAAGATGTCAGGGGATACATCCTACGCCACCCGCGCTCGGCTTAATCCCATCTCGAGCTCATCTGCCGCCAGCGCCGGTCGTCTCGCCCGGCGTCATCGCTAGAGAAAGTCGCAACACCCAAAGCGAGGAAGAGGCATCCTCAATGCCAAGAGGGGCAAACCCGTCCAGCAGCGACGGAGGCACCCTCGGTGCGGCACGGCAGCGAAGGGGGCAAAATCGCGAGGCCAAGGCGGTCGGCCGGCGGGGATGGGGGTAGTGCGCGGTGCTCGGTCTGGTAGCGCGAGTGGGCAACCACCCGGCGTCCCGCCCGGGGATCGAAACCAGCGTCCCCAGAGCCTCCGTAGCGGCATTGAGCTTCGCGCGAGATGCAGCTACGCATCACTTTGCCGGCCGGCGGCGAAAACGGCGAGATCCAGCGGCGTGAAGAGTACAACATCTTTGTCGGGGAACCCGGCCGGGAACCTCCACGATCCTGCGATCCGGCCCTACCACCCAGATCTCCGGCGGTCCGGTGGCGCTAGGTTTTTCAAAGGCACCAGCTCGCTCAAAGTACACCGGCGACCAAGATCGGGCACAGGTCATGATCTCACGAAATTTAATCGGTCGCGGAGGGGCGGGGCGTCACTGGCAAACTACTTCCCGCCGGCCTCGACCCGGTGGCCAACCACCGCTGGCTCCTGGCCACTCCCACGAAGGAGGCTACGCCTTGCGTGGCAAGGCGTCAAAAAGATATCTTCATCGCACCTACAAGTCCCGCGTGCAAGCGATCGGTACAAAGTAAGACACGGAAGCGGTTGCGCCTTAGCCTGGCGAACGCTCAGGGAGTACATCATTTCGCTTCTCAGAGTGCGCGACAATCCGGATATCACCCGGCGAGGAGTGCGCGTCGGCGCATTCACCAGGGTCTCATCTCCAATGGTAGCGCCGCAGCCCAAGAGCTGCGGAAAAAGCTCCGGTCAAGATCACCACCATGTCCAAGGCTGGCGGGCGTGGCGCGAGGTCGCCCGGAAGGCGGGATGAGGCGATGCGTCTTCCACAAGATGCGGCTACGCCCCGTCGGGAGTATTCCCCTCCCGTCGCGAGCTCCGTGACGATAAGGCGCGGACAGCGTCACGATAACCGCCGCCCACGGCGACTCCGCGACGTGGCTCAGCCGGGAAAGAAGGTCGCGGCAACTGCGCGGCGCCGTCGTGATCGGAACCATCGGGGCGGCGTCGTCAACGTCAAGACCGGTGGCAGAAGAAGGCGCTCAACTGGTGAGTCCAGATCAAAAGCTTCTACGGCAAGTGCCCCCGACACCGGACTTGAACCATAGTCTGGCGGTGTCGGCACTTCAATGCGAGTATGAGCGAACGCAAAAAATCTCAAAATCACCGGCGGCAAGTGGAGGAAGCACCCAAAGTTGCCCGCAACAACCGGGGAAGAGGAGCCGGACGGGGCGCCCGATCCCAGGCACCCCTACCGTGCCGAAGCGCCGTCGTTCACACAAATCATGGGCGGACACTACGGCTGCGAGGTGGGCGAGATCGTAAGATCTCCGCGTAATGTCTGGCCGTCAAAGACTTCAGCGAGGGTCACGGACCCGATATAACCTACCTTCTCGAGAGGGTCATAACCTTCGGTCGCGACGACCCGGTGGTGTAACAACCCGTACCCGGCGATTCCCCACGGTCCTCGACCCGGTGATCGGGCGCCTACGCTTTGAGAAGGTCCTCATCGACGGAGGAGCGCCACGGAACATCTTTGTTCGGGCTCGATGAAAGCCTGGACATCACGAAGGACGACCTTAAGCCATCACGAGCACCGGTTGCAGGGGGATCCTCCCGGAGAAGTCGTCAACCCCTCTCGGGCGGTGGCGCCGAGTGCGGTTCGGTGATGCTAAGCACCATAGCATCGATACATGAATTTCGTCGTCGCCCGACTTGGTCATCGTACCATGCCATCATCGGACGGCGGGATTGACCAAGGTCATGGCGGTCCCGCACTACGGCTACCTCATCCTCAAGATCCCCCCGGAGAAGGGGTCCTCACATGCGAGCCAAGCGTACATATGGCCTATGTGCGAGAAGGAGGGCCTCGACAAGCGGGAGTTCATACTCCGGTCGGTCCGGCAAAGGAGGTGATCAAGAACGCAAAGAAGATGAACCCCTCCGACCTCGAGATACCGCAGGAAGAGCGGGCGAAGAAGACCACCAAGCCATCGGATACCAAAGACATCCGGCTGGTGGAAGGAGGCGTCAAGGCGGCGAAGATAGGCGTGAATCTTGACCCGAAATAGGAAGGCGGCTGCGTCGGTTCTGAGGATAACGTGAGCATTTTGCGTGGAAACCCGCTGATATGCCGGAGTACCTCGGGCGGATCGAGCACCGCCTCGTGTCAAGCCGGCGGCCAAGCGTGCGCCCGAGAAAATACGCCCGCTTTAATAAAGAAAAATCGCTGCCATTAAAGCGAAGTAACTAGATTGCTAGCTGCCGGCTTTATTCGCGAAGTGTATCATCTCATGACTGGATAGCTAATCGGTCCTTGTAAGAAAAAGAATAATGAATGGAGGATGTGCGTTGATTATACCGATCTCAATAGGGCTTGCCCTAAAGACCCCTTCGGTCTCCCACGCATCGTCGGGTTATGCGACTCCCTTTGCGGGTTCTGAGCTCCTTAGCTTCCTGGGTTGCTATTCGGGCTATCATCAAATCGCCCTCGCGGTCGAAGACCGGGAGAAGACTTCCTTCATCACTCGTTTGGCGCCAAGCGCTATACTACCATGTCGTTCGGGCTCAAGAGCACGCGGGCCACCTACCGGCGGGCTATCTGAGGCTGCTTAGGGGAACCTTATCCCGACCTCGCTCGGGCTTATGTCAGCGATGTCGTGGTGAAGACCCGAGCGCTCTCTCTCTAGTCGGCGATCTTGCAAGGGTCTTCGCCAACGCAGTACCAATGGAAACTCAATCCGGGAAAGTGTGTTTTTGGCGTTCCCTCCGGTAACTTGCTTTCGGTAACATTGTTAGTAGGCATGGCATCGAGCCAAACCGGAGAAAAATCGGCGCCATCATGCGGATGAAACCGCCCCAAAGCGTCAAAGATGTCCGAAGTTGGCCCGGATGCATGGCAGCCACACGAGCCGTTCGTTGCGGCTCGGTGAGAAGGGGGCCGTTCTTCAAACTCCTTCGCGCAGGAGAAGCCTTCAGGTGGACTAATGAGGCTCAAGAGGCCTTCAACGGCTTCAAGAAGTTTCTTACCACACCTCCGGTGTTGGTGGCCCCGAGCGATGCGGAAGCGATATTGCTCTACATCGCTGCGACCAGCCGGGTGGTTAGTACCGCCACGGTTGTCGGCCGCGGGAGGAAGAACACGTATACCCGTCCAGCGGCGGTCTACTTAAATGGCGAGTACTTGAATGACTCCAAACAAAGGTACCTTCACATACAGAAACTACTCTATGGGATCCTTATCCGTCTACCAAGCTACGTCACTACTTCGACCTTCACCCGATCACCGTGGTGTCGGACTACCGATAGGGCGACATCTGCGCAATAAGGATGCCAATGGTCGTATATGCAAGTGGGCGTCGAGCTCGGCCTGTTCACCATTGAATACAAGAATAGGAGTACCATCAAGTCACAAGCATTGGCGGACTTCGTTTGCGAGTGGACGGATCTAGGACTCCCCTCGAAGACACCACCCGCGAACGGCTGGGCGATGTACCGAGCGGTTCGCTGAACATCGATGGGCCGGGCTGGCGTCTACATCATATCACCCTCAGGGATGCGCTCGGTATGTTCTCGGATCCACTTCAAGGCGTCCAACAGCGCCCGCAGTGCTGGCTGCTCTTCACGGCCTCCGTATTCTTTGTCCAGCTTGGGATTCGCCGGCTATGAGTATTTGGTGACTCGGCATTGGTAATCAAGCAAGTCAACAAAAGATTGGGATTACAAGGTGAGAAGATGGATGCATATGTGGCGGCCATAAGAAAGTTGGAAGGCAAGTTCTACGGGCTCAGGCTTTGATCACGTGGCTCGGGACTACAACCAAGCCCCGATGAACTTTCCAAACTCGGCTCTTCTCGGGCAAAGATACCGGCCGGCGTCTTCGTCGAAGATGCGTGAAACCAACCATCGGTGATCAGCGCCCGGCCCTCCACTCGAACAATTTGAGCACATCGTCGCCACCCTATCCAATACCGTTGATGAAGGCGCGCGAGTCGATAATCAAATATCTGCGGGGGCTCTCATGCGCCAGACGACGGGACGGAACAAGAGCGACTCATCGGGCGAGTAAAATTATGTCCCTAGTCGTTGGTTTCCTCATGCGGAAGAGTATCGGAGACCGGGTCTGCGAGTGCATCTCGAAGCGGATGGTATAAAAGCTGCTCGGCGAAATCCATGGTGGGATGCGTGGGAATCATGCGGCTTCTCGAACCCTAGTCGGAAAGGCGTTTCCGGGCAGGATTTTACTTGCGGCCGACGGCGGTTCTTGATGCGAGAACACCTGGTGCGGCATTGTGAGAAGTGTCAATTCTTGCGAAGCGACGCGTAATGCCCGACACATGAGCTCCGGACTATCTGCCGGCGGCATGGCCTTTCGTCTTTGGGGACTTGAAGCTTCTCGGGCCTTTTAAAGCAGCCCCCCGGTGGCTTCAAGTGGATATTCGTTATGGTCGACAAGTTCTCCAAGTGGATCGAGTATCTCCCTGCGGTCGGCGCCAACCAATACAAAGCCGTCGAGATGTTGGATGAGGTGGTCCATCGTTTCGGCATCCCCAACTCCATCATTACTGATACGGGCAGCACATTTCGAGGCGGTCATTTTGGGATTATTGCGAAGACAAAGGCATCCGGATGAAATATGGTAATGCATTGCCCATCCTCGTGCTAACGGGCGGGCCGAGCGAGCAAGCGGCATGATATTAGAAGCATTGCGGCGACTCTTCGGCGGATGGGAAATACCCTGGTCGATGGCTTAAGAGTTACCTGCCATTATCACGGGGACTCGAACTCAACCTAGCTGCGATACAGGTGTTTCCCCATACTTCATGGTGTTTGGATCGAAGCGGTCCTCCCGGCCGACATCGCCTTCCGCTCACCTCGTGTGAGAAATTATAATGAAGAAACTTGGACGCTGCTCGAAAGATGAGCTTGTCGGCGCTCGAGGAGACCCGCTGCGATCTTGCATGCGGGCGCTAAATACCTTGAGGCGTTCGAAGATATTACAATCGCAATGTGCGTGGAAGAGCCTTTGCGGTTGGCGACACTGACCCGAAGGAAGCGGAAGGCGTACACAAGGCTGGGATCTCATTGGGAAGGCCCTTTCAAAGTTAAAAGGGTTACCAGGCCAGGAGCATACCGGTTGATGACCATGGAAGATGTCGGCGTCCCCAACTCCTGGAACATTGAGCACTGCGGCGATTTTTCCCATAATCTCGGGGACTCTGTAAGCCCGGCTTGTATCGTTTCTTACTTTTCTGGCATCGCATATTAATAAAGTTTATTGGAGTATGTTGACATGGTTATATTTTCCTTCGACCGACGTAATAATTTATCTCCATGCTCGACTACACTCTTAAGTCACTTTGGACCCCCTAGAGCCGTCTCACGTACTTGGTCGTTTCGCGGTATGTGTGGCTGGTGTACTCCCCATAGGCGGCGGCGGCATATAACTCCTTACCGTAGTCGAACAGCCCAATAGCTTGCACGAGCATCGCATCTCCTTCTTTGCGGCTATACCGGCGTGGTAAGGCTAGGACTGGCGTCTACCATAAGTGACCCCCTTCTCGTCTTGGTCTACACTTCATCGTCTACCATAATCGTATGCATGCTAAAGCGATTGTGAGATAAAAACAAAGTATTAAGCTAATTCGCCACCCACATCCGGGCGTGGCTCGGCTAAAATCTCAAGTGTTTTTACTTGTTTTTTCACTAAGCTGTTTCTTGCTACGACCACAAGAAGCAAAGTATCATGCACAGGGCAACTTCACCCGAGGACTTTACCTTTCAACGGCTCACGGGGTGGATTCATCTCATCGGCAAGTGTTGTCGCCGCCTCGTGAGCCGCCTCGCGGGAGTTTAGCGCACCGCCTCCGTCGTCGAGTGCGTAGCCTAGGCGGATGCGCTGAAACTACATCGGGATGATGGGAGCGCGCCACCGCCCGAGCGTGTCGAGCCGTGTCGCGAGTGGCTGGCGGGTGAACTCCATGAAGTATGCCCAGGCCGCCGCGCTGCGTTGCTCCATGTTACGGGCGTCGGTCGGCGGCGCTCCCTCAGATTGGCCCCGCCAACCGCGTAGCCATGGATGGCGTCGAGGACTGGCCGACACCTTGCGGGGAGACTTTGTGTGCGATTCCTCCATAGAGCACATTCAGCCTCAAATCGCGAATCCGATAGCTTGGAGGCTGCAGCGTCGTGTTGCCAAATATATACGGTAAGATTAGCACCAATCGTTCAAATACTTTTTTGAGCAGGTAATTATTCTACGGCATAAGTGTATACCGTCACGATCGGGTGGTATTCGGAGCTCCTCGCGCACCTCAGCCGTCGGCTGGTTCGCCATCCGCAGCTGCCAGCTGCGAGGGTTTTCAATGGGCGCTTCATGCTCTGCAAGGTATCCGAAGCCAGCATTTTCATTAATTTTAACACTAACCATTCTTGCAAAGATGTCTTCAGATCGACTTTTCAAGTACTCATTGCACATCACCGTATTTGGGTTTGGGCCTCATGGGCGTGCCCGCTGCTCCTGAGCGATGAGTTCCACGCGCTCCTCCTCCAGGCGCTTGCGGTCGGCGGCAAGCTATGCGCGTCCCTCTTCCAGGGCCCTACCCTCCCTGGCAACCCGGGCGGCTTCGCGATCCAGACGGGTTCGCTCAACCTCAAGGACTTCACGCTCGGCGGCAGTGCCACCCTTTCTGTGCAAAGGCACGGCGGCTGTGCGTCGCCGTTACCCGGCCAGCGGGCGGTCCCTCTCGGCCCGCGAGCACCGCTCGCTCCTCGGCAAACGGTCGCGCTCACGGGAGAGCTCATCCCGCTGCGGCCTCAAAAGGGCGCCACAGCACTGCTCAAGCTCTTGGCGCGAGATGGTGGATTTCCTCGTTCCCGGATATGCTACACAACAACATGCAATCACGGGATGTCTATGGCGGGATCACTTATACAAAACAAGGTGGTCGGTACTTCGCGCGGGCGGTGGGCTCCCTCCTCTACTTGGCGCTATGCGGGTCGGCTCGTCCTCCTCCTCGACTTGGGGCGATCTGTTCCCACAGGCGGCTGGAGCCTCGGCGGCCGTACCCGGCCGTCCGCCTCCTCCATCTCTTGATCCTCATCCAAGATTTGGATGTCGTCGAGGGGATTCAAGGCGGATGACCGCGAGGCGCGGCCTCGGGTCTCGGCACCAGCTCTGCAGCGTCGTCTTCGGCGCTCTGGTGCACCTAGTGCCCTGCCATCTCTTGCGGCTCCTCCGGTCTTTGGGCGTCTTGGACCGCCACGTCCCTTTCGGGGACTCCACGAGGGCTGCGCCGGTGCGGTTGGCTCGTCTTCTTTGTGGGGCGTCTGCGGCGGCCGGCATCTGCGGGGCTCGGCGGCGGGCCCCCTGCACCAAGAACATAATTCACACATACATACACCGACAATATTAGCGATCACGCCGCGGCGGTAAGTGTACTTACACATTGGCAAAAGCGCGGACCCACGGAGCGACCTCGGGAGCTACCACCATTGCGGCCTCCTCCCTCCGGGGCGCGCCGACACGTCACCGTGTGGCCCGGTGGCGCCCTTGGTAGATCAACTCGAACAATCGGTGTTCTATCTCCCACAGGTTGCTGCACTCAACAACGTGGCCTTTCGGTCGATGTATCCTTACTCGGGACTGGATAACACTTTCGAAGGATACTTACAAAGGCGGTTGACTCAACAAAGGCTTGGAGTTCTTCATCGGCAAAGAAAATCATCATCATACGGAGCTGTGTCACGGCGGGCGGCCGTCTGTCTTGTCACCTTGCGGACGACCTCCGGTTCAGGGCGGGCTCTCGAGAGGGGCGCTTACCGCGAGCGAGCACTCTCCGCGCGCTACCCCCAGGCGCCTCGGTGCTCTGGCGCGGGGGGCACGCGGGGACGGCGGCGTTCACCGAGCGCGGAGTGCGAGCGGCGGCGACCTCCTCGGGTGACGGTTTGAAGTACGGCTGCGTGTCATCCCATGGATCTGCGGCAATCATCGGCGATAAGGGCGGTTACAATCGGTACACAACAACATAATTTGGACTACACTCACCGGTGGCGGGTTCCGGCGCGAAAGGTGGGCACCGTCTTGTGGTCGTCGCGGTACCACGGCCGTCGGCCGAGATCTTAAGCTACCCGCTCACGGACCTCGGCCGATGGCGAAACTCGCCGACTTCGCGGGTGGGATCATTCAGCCGATGTCGCGAAACCCGGGGTGATCCCTCGCTTAGTGGCTGGGTCAGCTCCGCGAACACGTGAGCAAGGTCGATGCCGTCCACATGCAGGTCATTCATCATCGCCGAAGCTCCCTCACCGCAGCGGCATGTCGGCGGCGGGCTCTTCATTCCAGCTTGCCCGTCTCACCGAGACACGGGTGGGATCGGCGGAATTGGCACATCCGGCGGCGGGTAAAACCACCGGGTGTACCAGAGGAACGATCGTTGGCGCGGTGTCGGCGAGCGGCTTGCCGGTTGCTCGGAGTTTCACAAACACGCCACCGGCTACCGTGATCGAATCCCCTTCATCCCAACATAGAAGAAGTACTTCCACAAGCTAAGGTTGGGGAGAATGCCGAGCAACACTCACAAAGCGTGATGAAGGCGGCGATGTCGAGGATGGCGTTCGGTGGCGATATGGCGGCTGGAGGAGGCGTAGAGCACCGGGGCTCCAGCGGGGCGGGTGCGCCGGCATCCCGAATCCGCGCCCGAAGTGGCTCTCGAAGACCACCACTTCATCCGTCTGGCGGCATCGAGTGCGGCTCGCCTCCGGCACCCTCCAGCCGGCGATGACCCTCTCCGGCGAGCGGGGCATCCACCAGCTCCCTCCCTTTGCCGCCTCGGTGGGCGAAGAGCACAGCCATTCCTATCCATCAGGATTATGGGGTCGCCGCCGCGGCGGCGCCGCTCGCTCTTCGTCGCGTGCAGCGGCGGCGCCTCGGCGTCGGCGGCAACTCCGCCGCACCCTCCGGCGGCGCTGCACCACGGCCGGCGACCTCAGCGAGCATGGCGGTCCATCCCACCTCAACGGTTCTACACTCCAAGAAAATGAACAGTATTGGCAACCAAATCGAACAAAATCCATGCCCAAATCGATTGCATCGGGGGCTAAATGATGGCGCATCGATAGATCGACAAGGTACTTACCTCTTGCACTCGGTGGTGGCGTCGGTGAAGAGGCGTAACGCCGGCGCAGCCGCAAACCCTAGCCGGTGCCCACTGTAGCAGGAGGAAGACGAAAGACTCAAGAAGAGGAAGGGGCGACCAGGCGGATGTGACGAGGGGCGCGGGATGCTGATATTTATAGTCCTGACCGCCCCTAGGGTTGATGCATGGGCAACCGTGCGCGCTGCGGGCCCGCGCCTCCTCATTTCCCGGGTTGAGTGCGTGCGGCAGGCGGCGGCGTCAGTTGCCATCATTACCCTTTCCAGGAGCGTGTGCGTTGTGGCGCTGCCACGCGTCCTATCTCCTCGATTCTCATGCGGTCTGTTTCCCCCTCATGATGCAGGATATTAATTGACCAGATATCTTGCCCTTCACCGGGAGCGGGCGGCCCTATCTTCTTGGCGAAGCTTCCTTGAAGCACGGGCTATCAGATCTCGACACGGCTGGATATTCTTTGGGTTGGCATGCATTGCCTCGACTCATGCATGGTCCATGGGCACCATATGTCGAGGCGGACATCTTTTGTGCTCGGGGACTCACGGCGTGCTCTCCACCTTGGAGTTTGGTTTATCGCCGGTTACGTTTCCGATTACTCGGGGACTTTTTCCTCACATCTTTTCTTATGACCCTAGCAGTACGTGATTACTCACCTACTCCTAGGCTCGGGGACTAAGTGGGCACACTTCACCTACGGTGAATCGTGCTCAATTTTTTGGTACTTAAATTTTTGCAGTGTTTATCCACTACACGTGGGCACACTTCGCCAGAAAGAAAAAGATTTTTTTTCATTGGAGCACCCAGCATCCAGCAGGCGGACTCGTCAAGACTAGACTGGTCGGAAGCAAAGGAAAGAAGCTACGGAAAACAAGTAGGCTGGTCGAGAGCTGTCCCAGGGCTGAGTCGGCGTTCAACTGATGCAGTCGACACCGTATGATCTTGGTCGACAACACCTCCCGATGATCGAAGCGTCAAGACTCTTACACTGCGGCATACGGCGTGCTCGGGGGACTAGGCGTGGGGGATAAACCCCTATCCCCTCACGGGTCACTTTGGGTTAGGCCTCTCAGGCCGGCCCAGGACGGCGGATTGAAGCCCTTGGCGATAGAAAACCGAGATTATCGGAGATTACGGCCTAAACTTGGTTGACAAGATAGTTTCCTAGTATAGTTCAGTCGTAATCACTATACACTTTCCTATTGTAACCGATCAGGATAGCTCTTGTCGGGACAGATCCGACTTGTAACCCTGCTCCTCCGACTATATAAGGAGAGCGAGGGGATCCCCCCGGACAGAGATAATTCTCAATCAATCAATACAACTAAAGCGGGGCGTAGGTTTTACGCCATCAAGGCGGTCGAACCTGGGTAAAACCCGTGTGTTTTGTCCTTCGCTCGTTACGCAACGTCTCGTTAGCGTCTCGCGCATCCCTAACCGCTCAATCTACTAGCGGGCATACCCACGCTAGACTATCGCCCCGGTAAACCGGCGACAATGCCTCACCCTAGAGAACCTAAATTTGAACAAGTGGACCATTAGAGACTTTTCTAGAATCACTTGTCATAGGCCTCAAAGTGGCGCTTGTATAGAAAGGTACATAGGAAGTTAGGGTGGATTGGTTAGATGATGGTAGGATCAATTACATTGCATTCCCCAACCGTTAATATACGTTTCTAGATGTGACATTAGCGACTACTGGCGTTGATTTCTCTACGTGAACTCAAAACATAGAGAAGTTTCCAATCGGGATATAGAATCGAGCTAGACTTTTTTGCGGTTGTGGAATCAAATGCCTGCGCCCTAGAGAACCTAAATTTGAACAAGTGGACCACGGAGAGTTTTTCTAAGAATCACTTGTCATAGGCCTCAACGTAGTACTTGTTTAGAGTGAAATCTTGGAATTCCATCGAAAATCTTTATGTCGACCTCCGTCTTGAAACAAGAAGGGGAGCGACAAGAAGGTACATAGAAACTTAGTGTGGATAGGTTAAGAGAAGTTTCCAATCTGGCTATAGAATCGAGCTAGACTTTTTTTTTTTTTGTGGAATCAAATGCCTCACCCTAGAGAACCTAAATTTGAACAAGTGGACCATTACATTGTTTTTCTAAGAATCACTTGTCATAGGCCTCAAAGTAGGGCTTGTTTAGAGTGAAATCTTGGAATTCCATCGAAAATCTTTGTGTGGAACCTCCGTGCGAAGCAGGAAGGGGAGCGACCACGAAGGTACATAGGAAGTTAGGGTGGATAGGTAAAGAGAAGTTTCCAATCCGGATATAGAATCGAGCTCGACTTTTTTGCGGTTGTGGAATCAAATGCCTCCCCCTAGAGAACCTAAATTTGAACAAGTGGACCATTAGAGAGTGTTTCTAAGAATCACTTGTCATAGGCCTCAACGTAGCACTTGTTTTGAGTGAAATCTTGGAATTCCATCGAAAATCTTTATGTGGACCTCCGTCTTAGAAACAAGAAGGGGCGACACGAAAGTTACATAGGAAGTTAGGGTGGATAGGTTAAGAGAAGTTTCCAATCGGCTATAGAATCGAGCTAGACTTTTTCGCGGTTGTGGAATCAAATGCCTCCCCCTAGAGAACCTAAATTTGAACAAGTGGACCATTAGAGTTTTTTCTAAGAATCACTTGTCATAGTCCTCAAAGTAGCGCTTGTTTAGAGTGAAATCTTGGAATTCCATCGAAAATCGTTGTGTGGACCTCCGTACCAAAACAAGAAGGGGAGCGACACGAAGGTACATAGGAAGTTAGGGTGGGTAGGTTAGATGATGGTAGGATCAATTACATGGCGTCCCCCAACCGTTAATATATGTTTCGGATGTGACATTAGGGATTTGCGGGCGCTGATTTCATCGCGAACTCAAAACAAAGAGAAGTTTCCAATCCGGATATAGAATCGAGCTCGACTTTTTTCACGGTTGTGGAATCAAATGCCTCACCCTAGAGAACCTAAATTTGAACAAGTGGACCATTAGAGAGTTTTCTAAAAATCACTTGTCATAGGCCTCAAAGTAGCACTTGTTTAGAGTGAAATCATGGAATTCCATCGAAAATCTACGTAATGGACCTACGTGCTTGAAACAAGAAGGGAGCGACACGAAAGGTACATAGGAAGTTAGGGTGGATTGGTTAGATGTTGGTAGGATCAATTACATTGCATAACACAACCGTTAATATATGTTTTACTGGATGTGACATTAGCGGCTGGCGGCGTTGATTTCTCACGTGAACTCAAAACAAGAGAAGTTTCCAATCGGGATATAGAATCGAGCTAGACTTTTTTTTGTTGTGGAATCAAATGCCTCCCCTAGAGAACCTAAATTTGAACAAGTGGACCATTAGAGTTTTTTCTAAGAATCACTTGTCATAGGCCTCAAAGTAGCGCTTGTTTAGAGTGAAATCTTGGACTTCCATCGAAAATCATTGTGTGGACCTTAGTGCAGAAACAAGAAGGGGAGCGACACGAAAGGTACATAGGAAGTTAGGGTGGGTAGGTTAGATGATGGTAGGATCAATTACATGGCGTTCCCCAACCGTTAATATATGTTTTGGATGTGACATTAGGAATTTGCGGGCGCTGATTTCATCGCGAACTCAAAACAAAGAAGTTTCCAATCGGATATAGAATCGAGCTAGACTTTTTTTCACGGTTGTGGAATCAAATGCCTCCCCCTAGAGAACCTAAATTTGAACAAGTGGACCACTAGAGAGTTTTCTAAGAATCACTTGTCATAGGCCTCAAAGTAAGCGCTTGTTTAGAGTGAAATCTTGGAATTCCATCGAAAATCTTTATGTCTCGGCACCTTGGCTGGCGCGTCTTCGACTGGCTCCTGGTGCACCTGGTGCCCTGCCATCTCTTGCGGCTCCTCCGGTGCTGGAGCGTCTTGGACCGCCACGTCCCGCTCGGGGACTCCCTGAGGCTGCGCCGGTGCGGTTGGCTCGTCTTGCTGTGGGGCGTCTGCAGCGACCGGCATCTGCACAGGCTCGACGACGGGCCCCCTGCACCAAGAACATAATTCACACATACATACACCGACAATATTAGCGATCACGCCGCGGCGGTAAGTGTACTTACATTGGCAAGCGCGGACCCACGGAGGGCGACCTCCGGAGCTACCACCATTGCGGCCTCCTCCACTCCGTGGCGCCGACACGTCACCGTGTGGCCCGGCTGGCGCCCTTGGTAGATCAACTCGAACAATCGGTGTTCTATCTCCCACAGGTTGCTGCACTCAACAGCGTGGCCTTTCGGTCGATGTATCCTTACTCGGGACTGGATAACACTCGAAGGATACTTACAAAAGGCGGTTGACTCAACAAAGGCTTGGAGTTCTTCATCGGCAAGAAAATCATCATCATACGGAGCGTGTCCACGGCCAGGCGGCCGTCCTGCTGTCACCTTACGCGGACGACCTCGGTTCCGACGGGCTCTCTCAGAGGGCGCTTGCCGCGAGCCCGAGCACTCTCCGCCGCGCTACCCCGGGCGCCTCGGTCTTCTTGGCGGCGCGGGGGGCACGAGGACGGCGGCGTTCACGAGGCCGCGAGTGCGAGCAGCGGCGGCCTCCTCGGGTGGCGGGCGGCTGAAATGCCGGCTGCGTGTCATCCCATGGATCTGCGGCAATCATCGGCGATAAGGACAGTTTGCAATCTGGTACACAACAACATAATTTGGACTACACTCACCGGCGGTGGCGGGTTCAATGAAGGTGGGCACCGTCTTGCGGTCGTGCGGTACCACGGCGTCGGCCCGAATCTTCGCTACCGGCTCACGGACCTCGGCCGATGGCGAAACTCCGCCCGACTCGGCGGGTGGGATCATTCAGCCGGTGTCGCGAAACCCGGGGTGATCCCTCCGCTTAGTGGCTGGGTCGGCGCTCCACGAACACGTGAGCAAGGTCGATGCCGTCCACATGCGGGTCATTCATCATCGCCAAAGCTCCCTCACAGCGGCATGTCGGCGGCGGGCTCTTCATTCGACTTGCCCGTCTCACGGGGGATGCGGGTGGGATCGGCGGGTGGCACATCCGATTGCGGCGGGTAAAACCACCGGGTGTACCAGCGAGGAACATTCGTTGGCGGCGGTGTCGGCCGGAAGCGGCTTGCCGGTTGCTCGGGTTTCACAAACACGCCACCGGCTACCCGTGATCGAATCCCCCCTTCATCCCAACATAGAAGAGTACTTCCACAAAGCTAAGGTTGGGGAGAATGCCGAGCAACACTCACAAAGCGTGATGAAGGCGGCGTGTCGAGGATGGCGTTCGGTGGCGAGATGGCGGCCCGGAGGCTGTAGAGCACCGGGGCTCCTCGAGGCAGGGTGCTTGGGCATCGAATCCGCGCGCCGAAGTGGCTCTCGAGACCACCACTTCAT
Organism: Hyparrhenia diplandra; assembly: GCA_015847255.1. Classification (NCBI taxonomy): domain Eukaryota; kingdom Viridiplantae; phylum Streptophyta; class Magnoliopsida; order Poales; family Poaceae; genus Hyparrhenia; species Hyparrhenia diplandra. Next base: position 25,778 of record JADLZK010012418.1, on the reverse strand, counting down.
CCGTCTGCGGCGCCAGTGCGGCTCCGCCTCCGGCACCCTCAGCCGGCGATGACCCTCTCAGGCGAGAGCAGCGGGCATCCACCGGCTCCCTCACTTTGTCGCCTCGGTGGGCGAAGAGCACGGCCATTCCCTATCCATCGGGATTATGGGGTCGCCGCCGCGGCGGCGCCAGGCTCTTCGTCGCGTGCAGCGGCGGCGCGCCTCCGCGTCCGGCGGCAACTCCGCCGCGCACCCTCGGCGGCGCGCACCCGCGGCCGGCGACCTCGCGAGCATGGCGGTCCATCCCACCTCAACCGGTTCTACACTCCAAGAAAATGAACAGTATTGGCAACCAATCGAACAAAATCCATGCCCAAATCGATTGCATCGGGGCTAAATGATGGCGCATCGATAGATCGACAAGGTACTTACCTCTTGCACTCGGTGGTGGCGTCGGTGAAGGGCGTAGCCGGCGCGGCCCAAACCCTAGCCGGTGCCCTTGTGGCGGGAGGAAGGCGAAAGACTCAAGAAGAGGAAGGGCGACCCGGGCGGATGTGACGGGCGCGGGATGCTGATATTTATAGTCCTGACCGCCCCTAGGGTTGATGCATGGGCAACCGTGCGCGCTGCGGGCCCGCGCCTCCTCATTTCCCGGGTTGAGTGCGTGCGGCAGGCGGCGGCGTCAGTTGCCATCATTACCCTTTCCAGGAGCGTGTGCGTTGTGGCGCTGCCACGCGTCCTATCTCCTCGATTCTCATGCCGGTCTGTTCCCCTACATGATCTGGGATATTAATTGACCAGATATCTTGCCCTTCACCGGGAACTGAGCGGCCCTATCTTCTTGACGAAGCTTCCTTGAAGCACGGGCTATCGGATCTCGACACGGCTGGATATTCTTTGGGTTGGCAATGCGTGCCTCGACTCATGCATGGTCCATGGGCACCATATGTCGAGCGAACATCGTGTGCTCGGGGACTCTGGCGTGCTCTCCACCTTGGAGTTTGGTTTATGCGCCGGTTACGTTTCCGATTACTCGGGGACTTTTTCCTCACATCTTTTCTTATGACCCTAGCGATGCGTGATTACTCACCTACTCCTAGGCTCGGGGGACTAAGTGGGCACACTTCACCTACGGTGAATGGGTGCTCAATTTTTGGTACTTAAATTTTTGCGGTGTTTATCCACTACACGTGGGCACACCGCGAAAGAAAAAAGATTTTTCATTGGAGCACCCGGCATCCGGCGGGCGGACTCGTCAAGACTAGGCGGTCGGAAGCAAAGGAAAGAAGCTACGGGAAAACAAGTAGCTGGTCGAGAGCTGTCCCAGGCTGGTCGGCGTTCAACTAATGCGGTCGACACCGTATGAGTCTGGTCGACAACACCTCCCGATGATCGAGCGTCAAGACTCTTACACTGCGGCATACGGCGTGCTCGGGGACTAGGCGTGGGGGATAAACCCCTATCCCCTCACGGGTCACTTTGGGTTAGGCCTCTCAGGCCGGCCCGGGACGGCCGGATTGAAGCCCTTGGCGATAGAAAACCGAGATTATCGGAGATTACGGCCTAAACTTGGTTGACAAGATAGTTTCCCTAGTATAGTTCGGTCGTAATCACTATACACTTTCCTATTGTAACCGTCGGGATAGCTCTTGTCGGGACCGGATCCGACCTGTAACCCTGCTCCTCCGACTATATAAGGAGGCGAGGGGATCCCCGAGAGGACAGATAATTCTCAATCAATCAATACAACTAAGCGGGGCGTAGGTTTTACGCCATCAAGGCGGTCGAACCTGGGTAAAACCCGTGTGTTTTGTCCTTCGCTCGTTACGCAACGTCTCGTTAAGCGTCTCGCGCATCCCTAACCGCTCAATCTACTAGCCGGGCATACCCACTGCTAGACTATCGCCCGATAAACCGACGACAATGCCTCACCTAGAGAACCTAAATTTGAACAAGTGGACCATTAGAGACTTTTCTAGAATCACTTGTCATAGGCCTCAAAGTGGCGCTTGTATAGAAAGGTACATAGGAAGTTAGGGTGGATTGGTTAGATGATGGTAGGATCAATTACATTGCATTCCCCAACCGTTAATATACGTTTCTAGATGTGACATTAGCGACTCGGCGTTGATTTCTACGTGAACTCAAAACATAGAAGTTTCCAATCCGGATATAGAATCGAGCTAGACTTTTTCGCGGTTGTGGAATCAAATGCCTCGCCCTAGAGAACCTAAATTTGAACAAGTGGACCACTAGAGTTTTTCTAAGAATCACTTGTCATAGGCCTCAACGTAGTACTTGTTTAGAGTGAAATCTTGGAATTCCATCGAAAATCTTTATGTCGACCTCCGTCTTGAAATAAGAAGGGAGCGACAAGAAGGTACATAGAAACTTAGTGTGGATAGGTTAAGAGAAGTTTCCAATCTGGCTATAGAATCGAGCTAGACTTTTTCGCGGTTGTGGAATCAAATGCCTCACCCTAGAGAACCTAAATTTGAACAAGTGGACCATTACATTGTTTTTTCTAAGAATCACTTGTCATAGGCCTCAAAGTAGGGCTTGTTTAGAGTGAAATCTTGGAATTCCATCGAAAATCTTTGTGTGGAGCCTCCGTCTGCCGAAACAAGAAGGGGCGACACGAAGGTACATAGGAAGTTAGGGTGGATAGGTAAAGAAGTTTCCAATCTGGATATAGAATCGAGCTCGACTTTTTTTGCGGTTGTGGAATCAAATGCCTCCCCTAGAGAACCTAAATTTGAACAAGTGGACCATTAGAGAGTGTTTCTAAGAATCACTTGTCATAGGCCTCAACGTAGCACTTGTTTTGAGTGAAATCTTGGAATTCCATCGAAAATCTTTATGTCGACCTCCGTGCCCCGAAACAAGAAGGGGAGCGACACGAAAGTTACATAGGAAGTTAGGGTGGATAGGTTAAGAGAAGTTTCCAATCGGCTATAGAATCGAGCTAGACTTTTTTCGCGGTTGTGGAATCAAATGCCTCCCCCTAGAGAACCTAAATTTGAACAAGTGGACCATTAGAGTTTTTTTCTAAGAATCACTTGTCATAGTCCTCAAAGTAGCGCTTGTTTAGAGTGAAATCTTGGAATTCCATCGAAAATCGTTGTGTGGACCTCCGTACCAAAACAAGAAGGGGGGACGACACGAAAGGTACATAGGAAGTTAGGGTGGGTAGGTTAGATGATGGTAGGATCAATTACATGGCGTCCCCAACCGTTAATATATGTTTTACGGATGTGACATTAGGGACTGGGCGCTGATTTCATCGCGAACTCAAAACAAAGAAGTTTCCAATCCGGATATAGAATCGAGCTCGACTTTTGCGGTTGTGGAATCAAATGCCTCACCCTAGAGAACCTAAATTTGAACAAGTGGACCATTAGAGTTTTTCTAAGAATCACTTGTCATAGGCCTCAAAGTAGCGCTTGTTTAGAGTGAAATCTTGGAATTCCATCGAAAATCTTTATGTCGACCTCCGTCACCGAAACAAGAAGGGGAGCGACACGAAAGGTACATAGAAAGTTAGGGTGGGTAGGTTAGATGATGGTAGGATCAATTACATGGCGTTCCCCAACCGTTAATATATGTTTACGGATGTGACATTAGGGACTGCGGGCGCTGATTTCATCGCGAACTCAAAACAAAGAGAAGTTTCAATCCGGATATAGAATCGAGCTAGACTTTTCACGGTTGTGGAATCAAATGCCTCCCCCCTAGAGAACCTAAATTTGAACAAGTGGACCATTAGAGTTTTTCTAAGAATCACTTGTCATAGGCCTCAAAGTAGCGCTTGTTTAGAGTGAAATCTTGGAATTCCATCGAAAATCTTTATGTCGACCTCCGTCTGAAACAAGAAGGAGCGACACGAAGGTACATAGAAACTTAGTGTGGATAGGTTAAGAGAAGTTTCCAATCGGCTATAGAATCGAGCTAGACTTTTTCGCGGTTGTGGAATCAAATGCCTCACCCTGGAGAACCTAAATTTGAACAAGTGGACCATTAGAGAGTTTTCTAAGAATCACTTGTCATAGGCCTCAAAGTAGGGCTTGTTTAGAGTGAAGTCTTGGAATTCCATCGAAAATCTTTGTGTCGACCTCCGTGCAAGAAACAAGAAGGGGAACCACGAAAATACATAGGAAGTTAGGGTGGGTAGGTTAGATGATGGTAGGATAAATTACATGGCGTTCCCCAACCGTTAATATATGTTTGGATGTGACATTAGGGGCTTTTCATCGCGAACTCAAAACAAAGAAGTTTCCAATGGGATATAGAATCGAGCTAGCCTTTTTCGCGGTTGTGGAATCAAATGCCTCACCCTAGAGAACCTAAATTTGAGCAGTGTGGACCATTAGACACTTTTTCTAGAATGACTTGTCATAGGCCTCAAAGTAGCGCTTGTTTAGAGTGAAATCTTGGAATTCCATCGAAAATCTTTGTGTGGAGCCTCCATGCAGAAACAAGAAGGGAGCGACACGAAAGGTACAGGAAGTTAGGGTGGATAGGTTAAGAGAAGTTTCCAATCCGGATATAGAATCGAGCTAGACTTTTTCGCGGTTGTGGGAATCAAATGCCTCCCCTAGAGAACCTAAATTTGAACAAGTGGACCATTAGAGTTTTTCTAGAATCACTTGTCATAGGCCTCAAAGTAGCGCTTGTTTAGAGTGAAATCTTGGAATTCCATCGAAAATCTTTATGTCGACCTCCGTCATTGCCGAAACAAGAAGGGAACGACACGAAAGGAACATAGAAACTTAGTGTGGATAGGTTAAGAGAAGTTTCCAATCTGGCTATAGAATCGAGCTAGACTTTTTCGCGGTTGTGGAATCAAATGCCTCACCACGGAGAACCTAAATTTGAACCGTGTGGACCATTAGAGTTTTCTAAGAATCACTTGTCATAGGCCTCAAAGTAGGGCTTGTTTCAGTGAAGTCTTGGAATTCCATCGAAAATCTTTGTGTCGACCTCCGTGCCGAAACAAGAAGGGGAGCGACACGAAAATTACATAGGAAGTTAGGGTGGGTAGGTTAGATGATGGTAGGATCAATTACATGGCGTTCCCCAACCGTTAATATATGTTTGGATGTGACATTAGGGGGACTGCGGGCGCTGATTTCATCGCGAACTCAAAACAAAGAGAAGTTTCCAATCGGATATAGAATCGAGCTAGACTTTTCGCGGTTGTGGAATCAAATGCCTCACCCTAGAGAACCTAAATTTGAACAAGTGGACCATTGGAGAGTTTTCTAAGAATCACTTGTCATAGGCCTCAAAGTAGCGCTTGTTTAGAGTGAAATCTTGGAATTCCATCGAAAATCGTTATGTGGAGCCTCCGTGCCGAAACTAGAAGGGGACGACACGAAAGGTACATATAAAGTTACGGTGGATAGGTTAAGAGAAGTTTCAATCTGGCTATAGAATCGAGCTAGACTTTTTTTCGCGGTTGTGGAATCAAATGCCTCACCCTAGAGAACCTAAATTTGAACAAGTGGACCATTACATTGTTTTTCTAAGAATCACTTGTCATAGGCCTCAAAGTAGGGCTTGTTTAGAGTGAAATCTTGGAATTCCATCGAAAATCTTTGTGTCACCTCCGTACCGAAACAAGAAGGGAGCGACACGAAAGGTACATAGGAAGTTAGGGTGGATAGGTTAAGAGAAGTTTCCAAGCGGCTATAGAATCGAGCTAGACTTTTTCGCGGTTGTGGAATCAAATGCCTCCCCTAGAGAACCTAAATTTGAACAAGTGGACCATTAGAGAGTTTTTCTAAGAATCACTTGTCATAGGCCTCAAAGTAGCGCTTGTTTAGAGTGAAATCTTGGAATTCCATCGAAAATCGTTGTGTAATACCTCCGTCACCGAAACTACAAGGGGAGCGACATGAAAGGTACATAGAAAGTTACGGTGGATAGGTTAAGAGAAGTTTCAATCTGGCTATAGAATCGAGCTAGACTTTTTCGCGGTTGTGGAATCAAATGCCTCACCCTAGAGAACCTAAATTTGAACAAGTGGACCATTACATTGTTTTTCTAAGAATCACTTGTCATAGGCCTCAAACTAGGGCTTGTTTAGAGTGAAATCTTGGAATTCCATCGAAAATCTTTGTGTCGACCTCCGTGCCGGAAACAAGAAGGGAGCGACCACGAAAGGTACATAGGAAGTTAGGGTGGATAGGTTAAGAGAAGTTTCCAATCCGGATATAGAATCGAGCAGGACTTTTTCGTGGTTGTGGAATCAAATGCCTCGCCCTAGAGAACCTAAATTTGAACAAGTGGACCATTAGAGGTTTTTCTAAGAATCACTTGTCATAGGCCTCAACGTAGCACTTGTTTTTCGGTGAAATCTTGGAATTCCATCGAAAATCTTTATGTCGACCTCCGTGCCGAAACAAGAAGGGGAGCGACACGAAAGGTACATAGGAAGTTAGGGTGGATAGGTTAAGAGAAGTTTCCAATCTGGCTATAGAATCGAGCTAGACTTTTCGCGGTTGTGGAATCAAATGCCTCCCCCTAGAGAACCTAAATTTGAACAAGTGGACCATTAGAGAGTTTTTCTAAGAATCACTTGTCATAGGCCTCAAAGTAGCGCTTGTTTAGAGTGAAATCTTGGAATTCCATCGAAAATCGTTGTGTCGACCTCCGTACCAAAACAAGAAGGGAGCGACACGAAGGTACATAGGAAGTTAGGGTGGGTTGGTTAGATGATGGTAGGATCAATTACATGGCGTCCCCAAAAGTTAATATATGTTTTTGGGATGTGACATTAGGGACTGCGGGCGCTGATTTCATCGCGAACTCAAAACAAAGAGAAGTTTCCAATCCGGATATAGAATCGAGCTCGACTTTTTCGCGGTTGTGGAATCAAATGCCTCCCCTAGAGAACCTAAATTTGAACAAGTGGACCATTAGAGAGTGTTTCTAAGAATCACTTGTCATAGGCCTCAACGTAGCACTTGTTTTGAGTGAAATCTTGGAATTCCATCGAAAATCTTTATGTCGACCTCCGTACCGAAACAAGAAGGGAGCGACAGCTACATAGGAAGTTAGGGTGGATAGGTTAAGAGAAGTTTCCAATCGGCTATAGAATCGAGCTAGACTTTTTTCGCGGTTGTGGAATCAAATGCTCCCCTAGAGATCCTAAATTTGAACAAGTGGGACCATTAGAGTTTTTCTACGAATCACTTGTCATAGGCCTCAAAGTAGCGCTTGTTTAGAGTGAAATCTTGGAATTCCAATGAAAATCGTTGTGTAATCGACCTCCGTACCAAAACAAGAGGGGAGCGACACGAAAGGTACATAGGAAGTTTGGGTGGGTTGGTTAGATGATGGTATGATCAATTACATGGCGTCCCCCAACCGTTAATATATGTTTACGGATGTGACATTAGGGACTTTGCGGGCGCTGATTTCATCCTTGAACTCAAAACAAAGAGTTTTCCAATCCGGATATAGAATCGAGCTCGACTTTTTCGCTGTTGTGGAATCAAATGCCTCACCCTAGAGAACCTAAATTTGAACAAGTGGACCATTAGAGAGTTTTCTAAAAATCACTTGTCATAGGCCTCAAAGTAGCACTTGTTTAGAGTGAAATCATGGAATTCCATCGAAAATCTCTGTGTGGACCTACGTGCGGAAACAAGAAGGGAACGACACGAAAGGTACATAGGAAGTTAGGGTGGTTTGGTTAGATGTTGGTAGGATCAATTACATTGCATAACACAACCGTTAATATATGTTTACGGATGTGACATTAGCGGCTGGCGGCGTTGATTTCTACGTGAACTCAAAACAAAGAGAAGTTTCCAATCGGGATATAGAATCGAGCTAGACTTTTTTAGTGGTTGTGGAATCAAATGCCTCACCCAAGAGAACCTAAATTTGAACAAGTGGACCATTAGAGACTTTTTCTAAGAATGACTTGTCATAGGCCTCAAAGTAGCGCTTGTTTAGAGTGAAATCTTGGAATTCCATCGAAAATCTTTGTGTAGAACCTCCATGCTGAAACAAGAAGGAGCGACATGAAGGTACATAGAAAGTTACGGTGGATAGGTTAAGAGAAGTTTCCAATCGGCTATAGAATCGAGCTAGACTTTTTCGCGGTTGTGGAATCAAATGCCTCGCCCAAGAGAACCTAAATTTGAACAAGTGGACCATTAGAGTTTTTCTAAAAATCACTTGTCATAGGCCTCAAAGTAGCACTAGTTTAGAGTGAAATCATGGAACTCCATCGAAAATCTACTGTGTTAGACCTACATACCGAAACAAAAAGGGGAGCGACACGAAAGGTACATAGGAAGTTAGGGTGGATTGGTTAGATGATGGTAGGATCAATTACATTGCATTCCCCAACCGTTAATATATGTTTCTAGATGTGACATTAGCGACTGCTGGTCAGCCTGGGCAATCGGTTTTTAACCGACAATTCGGTTCGGTTGTTCGGTGCTAGCAAACTTCGGTTTGGGAAGGGATGGGAACCGATCGGTTTAGCAAAAAGAAGATCCGAGTACCCGGTGTCGGTTTCTTCCGTTCGGTGTTCGGTTTCCCCCAAAGTTCACCGAGGATCGAGTCGCCGTACCCGGTGAAGGCCGTGCGCTGGGCTCGTCGCTGCTCGCCCAAGCTCCATGCGCTCATCAATCATCCGCAGCTCACGCTTGCTCGGCCTTGCCCGTACCACCTCCGGCCCCAAAGATGCGGCTGGCGTACACATCCTCTACAACACGCCGCCGCTGTGCGGTTGTCGAGAACCGCGGCTGCGTCGCTGTAGGTGTTCGTGCAATTCAGATCTGGCTGCCGCAGGTATGCGCCTATGTGCTCACGATTTTTACGCTTTAGATTGGTTTTACGTAGTGTAGTTATGGGAGATCCGGTTGCGAGACTCACGAGCTATGGCTCACGAGAGAAACGAGGAGAAGAACAAGATTGGGGTGGGATAAAGGGAGAGAGAGGCGACTAGATGGTGGGTCACGGGATTGCTTTGCTTCTTTCCTTTCATTGTCTACGTGATGGGCTTGGGCCGGGCCTGCTGCCATGCGGTTGCGATTTTGCAAGACAGGGCGCGGGCCTTGATATAGGCGGCACGATTCTGAACCGATTTCCATCGGGTGTTCGATTCGGTTTGAACCCAAAACCCGAACAAGCCGAACCATCGGTTTTGCCAAATACAAAAACGAAGCCGAACCGCAAAACGAAAAACCGATATTTCGGTTCGGTTCGGCTCGATTTTTTGGTTTTCGGTTAAAATGTGCGAGCTGAGCTGGCGGCGTTCATTTCTCACGTGAACTCAAACCATAGAAGTTTCCAATCCGGATATAGAATCGAGCTAGACTTCTTGCGGTTGTGGAATCAAATGCCTCCCCTAGAGAACCTAAATTTGAACTAGTGGACCATTAGAGAGTTTTCTAAGAATCACTTGTCATAGGCCTCAAAGTAGCGCTTCTTTAGAGTAAAATCTAGGAATTCCATCGAAAATCGTTGTGTGGACCTCCGTGCCGAAACAAGAAGGGAAGCGACATGAAAGGTACATAGAAAGTTACGATTGGATAGGTTAAGAGAAGTTTCCAATCTGGCTATAGAATCGAGCTAGACTTTTTCGCGTTTGTGGAATCAAATGCCTCGCCCTAGAGAACCTAAATTTGAACAAGTGGACCATTAGAGTTTTTCTAAAAGTCACTTGTCATAGGCCTCAAAGTAGGACTTGTTTAGAGTGAAATCATGGAACTCCATCGAAAATCTACGTAATGGACCTACATACCGAAACAAAAAGGGGAGCGACACGAAAGGTACATAGGAAGTTAGGGTGGATTGGTTAGATGATGGTAGGATCAATTACATTGCATTCCCCAACCGTTAATATATGTTTCTAGATGTGACATTAGCGACTGCTGGCGTTGATTTCTCACGTGAACTCAAAACATAGAAAGTTTCCAATCGGGATATAGAATCGAGCTAGACTTTTTTAATGGTTGTGGAATCAAATGCCTCCCGCTAGAGAACATAAATTTGAACAAGTGGACCATTAGAGTTTTTCTAAGAATCACTTGTCATAGGCCTCAAAGTAGGGCTTGTTTAGAGTGAAGTCTTGGAATTCCATCGAAAATCTTTGTGTCGACCTCCGTGCCGAAACAAGAAGCGGAGCGACACGAAGGTATAAGGAATTTACGGTGGATAGGTTAGATAATGGCGGGATCAATTACGTTGTGTTCCCCAAGCTGTTAATATATGTTTACGGATGTGACATTACGGATTTGCGACTCTCATTTCAGCGCGAACTCAAAACAAAGTAGTTTCCAATCCGGCTTTAGAAACGAGCTAGACTTCTTCGCGGTTGTGGAATCAAATGCCCTACACTAAGAGAACCTAAATTTGAACAAGTGGACTATTAGAGAGTTTTCTAAGAATCACTTGTCATAGGCCTCAAAGTAGCGCTTGTTTAGAGTGAAATCTTGGAATTCCATCGAAAATCTTTGTGTGGAGCCTCCGTGCCCAGAAACAAGAGAAGGGAGCGACACGAAGGTACATAGGAAGTTAGGGTGGATAGGTTAAGAGAAGTTTCCAATCCGGATATAGAATCGAGCTAGACATTTTTCGCGGTTGTGGAATCAAATGCCTCCCCCTAGAGAACCTAAATTTGAACAAGTGGACAATTAGAGAGTTTTCTAAGAATCACTTGTCATAGGCCTCAAAAGTAGCACTTGTTTAGAGTGAAATCTTGGAATTCCATCGAAAATCGTTGTGTCGACCTCCGTACCAAAACAAGAAGGGACGACACGAAAGGTACATAGGAAGTTAGGGTCGGTAGGTTAGATGATGGTAGGATCAATTACATGGCGTTCCCCAACCGTTAATATATGTTTTAGGATGTGACATTAGGGACTGCGGGCGCTGATTTCATCGAACTCAAAACAAGAGAAGTTTCCAATCCGGATAAAAGCTAGACTTTTTCGCGGTTGTGGAATCAAATGCCTACCCTAGAGAACATAAATTTGAACAAGTGGACCATTAGAGTTTTTTTCTAAGAATCACTTGTCATAGGCCTCAAAGTAGGGCTTGTTTAGAGTGAAGTCTTGGAGTTCCATCGAAAATCTTTGTGTGGACCTCCGTGCCAGAAACAAGAGCGGAGCGACACGAAGGTATAAGGAATTTACGGTGGATAGGTTAGATGATGGCAGGATCAATTACGTTGTGTTCCCCAAGCTGTTAATATATGTTTACGGATGTGACATTACGGATTTCTTGACTCTCATTTCAGCGCGAACTCAAAACAAAGAGTAGTTTCAATCTGGCTTTAGAAACGACCTAGACTTCTTCACGGTTGTGGAATCAAATGCGCTACACTAGAACCTAAATTTGAACAAGTGGACTATTAGAGAGTTTTCTAAGAATCATTTGTCATAGGCCTCAAAGTAGCGCTTGTTTAGAGTGAAATCTTGGAATTCCATCGAAAATCTTTGTGTCGACCTCCGTCTGCGAAACAAGAACGGGAACGACGAAAGGTACATAGGAAGTTAGGGTGGATAGGTTAAGAGAAGTTTCCAATCCGGATATAGAATCGAGCTAGACTTTTTCGCGGTTATGGAATCAAATGCCTCCCCCTAGAGAACCTAAATTTTAACAAGTGTGACCATTAGAGTTTTTCTAAAAATCACTTGTCATAGGCCTCAAAGTAGCACTTGTTTTAGAGTGAAATCATGGAACTCCATCGAAAAATCTACGTAATGGAGCCTACATACCGAAACAAAAAGGGAGCGACGCGAAAGGTACATAGGAAGTTAGGGTGGATTGGTTAGATGATGGTAGGATCAACTACATTGCATTCCCCAACCGTTAATATATGTTTCTAGATGTGACATTAGCGACTGCTGGCGTTGATTTCTACGTGAACTCAAAACATAGAAAGTTTCCAATCCGGATATAGAATCGAGCTAGACTTTTCGCGGTTGTGGAATCAAATGCCTCGCCCTAGAGAACCTAAATTTGAACAAGTGGACCATTAGAGTTTTTCTAAGAATCACTTGTCATAGGCCTCAACATGGCCTTGTTTAGAGTGAAGTCTTGGAATTCCATCGAAAATCTTTGTGTCGACCTCCGTCTTAGAAACAAGAAGGGAGCGACACGAAAGGTACATAAGTTACGATTGGATAGGTTAAGAGAAGTTTCCAATCCGGATATAGAATCGAGCTAGACATTTTTTGCGGTTGTGGAATCAAATGCCTTCCCCTAGAGAACCTAAATTTGAACAAGTGGACAATTAGAGAGTTTTCTAAGAATCACTTGTCATAGGCCTCAAAGTAGCGCTTGTTTAGAGTGAAATCTTGGAATTCCATCGAAAATCGTTGTGTGGACCTCCGTACCAAAACAAGAAGGGAACGACACGAAAGGTACATAGGAAGTTAGGGTGGGTAGGTTAGATGATGGTAGGATCAATTACATGGCGTTCCCCATTTGTTAATATATGTTTACGGATGTGACATTAGGGGGGCTGCGGGCGCTGATTTCTACGTGAACTCAAAACAAAGAGAAGTTTCCAATCGGATATAGAATCGAGCTAGACATTTTTCGCGGTTGTGGAATCAAATGCCTCGCCCTAGAGAACCTAAATTTGAACAAGTGGACCATTAGAGTTTTTTCTAAAATCACTTGTCATAGGCCTCAAAGTAGGGCTTGTTTAGAGTGAAGTCTTGGAATTCCATCGAAAATCTTTGTGTCGACCTCCGTACCGAAACAAGAAGCGGAACGACATGAAAAGTATAAGGAATTTATGGTGGATAGGTTAGATGATGGCAGGATCAATTACGTTGTGTTCCCCAAGCTGTTAATATATGTTTACGGATGTGACATTCGGACTGCTGACTCTCATTTCAGGCGAACTCAAAACAAAGAGTAGTTTCCAATCGGCTTTAGAAACGACCTAGACTTCTTCACGGTTGTGGAATCAAATGCGCTACACTAGAGAACCTAAATTTGAACAAGTGGACTATTAGAGAGTTTTTTTCTAAGAATCATTTGTCACGAGGCCTCAAAGTAGCGCTTGTTTAGAGTGAAATCTTGGAATTCCATCGAAAATCTTTGTGTGTCGACCTCCGTACCGAAACAAGAGCAGGAACGACACGAAAGGTACATAGGAAGTTAGGGTGGATAGGTTAAGAGAAGTTTCCAATCCGGATATAGAATCGAGCTAGACTTTTTGTGGTTGTGGAATCAAATGCCTCACCCTAGAGAACCTAAATTTGAACAAGTGGACCATTACATTGTTTTCTAAAATCACTTGTCATAGGCCTCAAAGTAGGGCTTGTCTAGAGTGAAGTCTTGGAATTCTATCGAAAATCTTTGTGTGGAGCCTCCGTACCGGAAACAAGAAGCGGAGCGACCACGAAAGGTATAAGGAATTTCTGGTGGATAGGTTAGATGATGGCGGGGATCAATTACGTTGTGTTCCCCAACTGTTAATATATGTTTTACGGATGTGAAATTACGGACTGCTGACTCTCATTTCAGCACGAACTCAAAACAAAGAGTAGTTTCAATCTGGCTTTAGAAACAGGCTAGACTTCTTCGCGGTTGTGGAATCAAATGCCCTACACTAGAGAACCTAAATTTGAACAAGTGGACTATTAGAGTTTTCTAAGAATCACTTGTCATAGGCCTTAAAGTAGCTTGTTTAGAGTGAAATCTTGGAATTCCAACGAAAATCTTTGTGTCGACCTCCGTGCCGAAACAAGAAGGGAGCGACACGAAGGTACATAGGAAGTTCGGGTGGATAGGTTAAGAGAAGTTTCCAATCCGGATATAGAATCACGAGCTAGACTTTTCGCGGTTGTGGAATCAAATGCCTCGCCCTAGAGAACATAAATTTGAACAAGTGGAGCATTAGAGTTTTTCTAAGAATCACTTGTCATAGGCCTCAAAGTAGGGCTTGTTTAGAGTGAAGTCTTGGAGTTCCATCGAAAATCTTTGTGTGGACCTCCGTCTAGAAACAACAAAGCGGAACGACGACACGAAAGGTATAAAAAATTTACGGTTGGATAGGTTAGATGATGGCAGGATCAATTACGTTGTGTTCCCCAAGCTGTTAATATATGTTTGGATGTGAAATTACGGACTGTGACTCTCATTTCAGCGCGAACTCAAAACAAAAGTAGTTTCAATCTGGCTTTAGAAAGCGAGCTAGACTTCTTCGGTTGTGGAATCAAATGCCCTACACTAGAGAACCTAAATTTGAACAAGTGGACTATTAGAGAGTTTTCTAAGAATCACTTGTCATAGGCCTTAAAAGTAGCGCTTGTTTAGAGTGAAATCTTGGAATTCCAACGAAAATCTTTGTGTGGAGCCTCCGTCTCAGAAACAAGAAGGGGACGACACGAAAGGTACATAGGAAGTTAGGGTGGATAGGTTAAGAGAAGTTTCCAATCCGGATATAGAATCGAGCTAGACTTTTTTTATTTGTGGAATCAAATGCCTCCCCTAGAGAACCTAAATTTGAACAAGTGGACAATTAGAGTTTTCTAAGAATCACTTGTCATAGGCCTCAAAGTAGCGCTTGTTTAGAGTGAAATCTTGGAATTCCATCGAAAATCATTGTGTGACCTCCGTGCCAAAACAAGAAGGGGAGCGACACGAAAGGTACATAGGAAGTTAGGGTGGGTAGGTTAGATGATGGTAGGATCAATTACATGGCGTTCCCCAACCATTAATATATGTTTCTGGATGTGACATTAGGGACTGCGGGCGCTGATTTCATCGCGAATTCAAAACAAAGAGAAGTTTCCAATCGGATATAGAATCGAGCTAGACTTTTTCGCGGTTGTGGAATCAAATGCCTCACCCTAGAGAACCTAAATTTGAACAAGTGGACCATTAGAGAGTTTTCTAAGAATCACTTGTCATAGGCCTCAAAGTAGCGCTTGTTTAGAGTGAAATCTCGAATTCCATCGAAAATCATTGTGTCGACCTCCATTGCCGAAACTAGAGGGAACGACATGAAAGGTACATAGAAAGTTACGGTGGATAGGTTAAGAGAAGTTTCAATCGGCTATAGAATCGAGCTAGACTTTTTTCGCTGTTGTGGAATCAAATGCCTCGCCCTAGAGAACCTAAATTTGAACAAGTGGACCATTAGAGTTTTTCTAAAAATCACTTGTCATAGGCCTCAAAGTAGCACTTGTTTAGAGTGAAATCATGGAACTCCATCGAAAATCTACGTAATGGACCTACATATACCGAAACAAAAGGGGAGCGCAGCGAAAAAAGTACATAGGAAGTTAGGGTGGATTGGTTAGATGATGGTAGGATCAATTACATTGCATTCCCCAACCGTTAATATATGTTTCTAGATGTGATATTAGCGGCTGGCTGGCGTTGATTTCTACGTGAACTCAAAACATAGAGAAGTTTCCAATCCGGATATAGAATCGAGCTAGACATTTTTTTCGCGGTTGTGGAATCAAATGCCTCGCCTAAGAGAACCTAAATTTGAACAAGTGGACCATTAGAGAGTTTTTTCTAAGAATCACTTGTCATAGCCTCAAAGTAGGGCTTGTTTAGAGTGAAGTCTTGGAATTCCATCGAAAATCTTTGTGTCGACCTCCGTACCGAAACAAAGAAGGCGGAGCGACCGCGAAAAGTATAAGGAATTTATGGTGGATAGGTTAGATGATGGCGGGATCAATTACGTTGTGTTCCCCAACTGTTAATATATGTTTTACGGATGTGACATTACGGACTGCGACTCTCATTTCAGCGAACTCAAAACAAAGAGTAGTTTCCAATCTGGCTTTAGAAACGACCTAGACTTCTTCACGGTTGTGGAATCAAATGCGCTACACTAGAGAACCTAAATTTGAACAAGTGGACTATTAGAGTTTTCTAAGAATCATTTGTCACAGGCCTCAAAGTAGCGCTTGTTTAGAGTGAAATCTTGGAATTCCATCGAAAATCTTTGTGTCGATCTCCGTGCGAAACAAGAGCGAGGAGCGACACGAAGGTATAGGAAGTTAGGGTGGATAGGTTAAGAGAAGTTTCCAATCGGATATAGAATCGAGCTACTTTTTCGCGGTTGTGGAATCAAATGCCTCCCCCTAGAGAACCTAAATTTGAACAAATGGACCATTAGAGTTTTTCTAAAAATCACTTGTCATAGGCCTCAAAGTAGCACTTGTTTAGAGTGAAATCATGGAACTCCATCGAAAATCTCTGTAATGCGACCTACATCACCCAGAAACAAAAAGGGGAGCGGCACGAAAGGTACATAGGAAGTTAGGGTGGATTGGTTAGATGATGGTAGGATCAACTACATTGCATTCCCCAACCGTTAATATATGTTTCTAGATGGGACATTAGCGGCTAGCGGCGTTGATTTCTCGTGAACTCAAAACATAGAAGTTTCCAATCCGGATATAGAATCGAGCTAGACTTTTTCGCGGTTGTGGGAATCAAATGCCTCGCCCTAGAGAACCTAAATTTGAACAAGTGGACCATTAGAGAGTTTTCTAAGAATCACTTGTCATAGGCCTCAACGTAGCACTTGTTTAGAGTGAAGTCTTGGAATTCCATCGAAAATCTTTGTGTGGACCACCGTCGAGAAACAAGAAGGGAGCGACACGAAGGTACATAGGAAGTTAGGGTGGATAGGTTAAGAGAAGTTTCCAATCCGGCTTTAGAAGCACGAGCTAGACTTCTTCACGGTTGAGGAATCAAATGCCCTACACTAGAGAACCTAAATTTGAACAAGTGGACTATTAGAGTTTTTTTTCTAAGAATCACTTGTCATAGGCCTCAAAGTAGCGCTTGTTTAGAGTGAAATCTTGGAGTGCCATCGAAAATCTTTGTGTCGACCTCCGTGCCGAAACAAGAGGGAGCGACACGAAAGGTACATAGGAAGTTAGGGTGGATAGGTTAAGAGAAGTTTCCAATCCGGATATAGAATCGAGCTAGACTTTTCGCGGTTGTGGAATCAAATGCCTCACCTAGAGAACCTAAATTTGAACAAGTGGACCATTACATTGTTTTCTAAGAATCACTTGTCATAGGCCTCAAAGTAGGGCTTGTTTAGAGTGAAGTCTTGGAATTCCATCGAAAATCTTTGTGTCGACCTCCGTACCGAAACAAGAGGCGGAGCGACCACGAAAGGTATAAGGAATTTATGGTGGATAGGTTAGATGATGGCAGGATCAATTACGTTGTGTTCCCCAACTGTTAATATATGTTTGGATGTGACATTACGGACTGCTAACTCTCATTTCAGCGCGAACTCAAAACAATGATTAGTTTCCAATCAGGCTTTAGAAGCAGCTAGACTTCTTCGCGGTTGTGGAATCAAATGCCCTACACTAGAGAACCTAAATTTGAACAAGTGGACTATTAGAGTTTTTCTAAGAATCACATATCATAGGCCTCAAAGTAGCGCTTGTTTAGAGTGAAATCTTGGAATTCAACGAAAATCTTTGTGTAATGGACCTCCGTGCGAAACAAGAAGGGGAGCGACACGTAAGGTACATAGGAAGTTAGGGTGGATAGGTTAAGAGAAGTTTCCAATCGGATATAGAATCGAGCTAGACTTCTTCGCGGTTTGTGGAATCAAATGCACGCCCTAGAGAACCTAAATTTGAACAAGTGGACCATTAGAGGAGTTTTCTAAGAATCACTTGTCATAGGCCTCAAAAGTAGCGCTTGTTTAGAGTGAAATCTTGGAATTCCATCTAAAATCGTTGTGTGGAGCCTCGTCTTAGAAACAAGAGGGAACAACACGAAAGTTACATAGGAAGTTCACGGTGGGTAGGTTAGATGATGGTAGGATCAATTACATGGCGTTCCCCAACCGTTAATATATGTTTTACGGATGTGACATTAGGGGACTGCGGCCGCTGATTGCATCGCGAACTCAAAACAAAAGAGAAGTTTCCAATCCGGATATAGAATCGAGCTAGACTTTTTCGCGGTTGTGTAATCAAATGCCTCACCCTAGAGAACCTAAATTTGAACAAGTGGACCATTAGAGTTTTTCTAAAAATCACTTTTCATAGGCGTCAAAGTAGCACTTGTTTAGAGTGAAATCATGGAACTCCATCGAAAATCTACGTATTAGACCCTACATACAGAAACAAAAGGGGAGCGACACGAAAGGTACATAGGAAGTTAGGGTGGATTGGTTAGATGATGGTAGGATCAATTACAATGCATTCCCCAACCGTTAATATATGTTTCTAGATGTAACATTAGCGACTGCTGGCTTTGATTTCTACGTGAACTCAAAACATAGAAAGTTTCAATCGGATATAGAATCGAGCTAGACTTTTTTGCGGTTGTGGAATCAAATGCCTCGCCCTAGAGAACCTAAATTTGAACAAGTGGACCATTAGAGTTTTTCTAAGAATCACTTGTCATAGGCCTCAACGTAGCACTTGTTTAGAGTGAAATCTTGGAATTCCATCGAAAATCTTTATGTCGACCTCCGTCTTTTAGAAACAAGAAGGAGCGACCACGAAAATTACATAGAAACTTAGTGTGGATAGGTTAAGAGAAGTTTCCAATCTGGCTATATAATCGAGCTAGACTTTTTTTTGTGGAATCAAATGCCTCGCCCTAGAGAACCTAAATTTGAACAAGTGGACCATTAGAGAGTTTTTCTAAGAATCACTTGTCATAGGCCACAAAGTAGGGCTTGTTTAGAGTGAAGTCTTGGAATTCCATCGAAAATCTTTGTGTGCGACCTCCGTACCGAAACAAGAAGCGGAACGACCGCGAAAGGTATAAGGAATTTACGGTGGATAGGTTAGATGATGGCGGGATCAATTACGTTGTGTTCCCCAAGCTGTTAATATATATGTTTTACGGATGTGACATTACGGATTGGCTCTCTCTCATTTCACATGAACTCAAAACAAAGTAGTTTCCAATCCGGCATTAGAAAGCGAGCTAGACTTCTTGCGGTTGTGGAATCAAAATGCCCTACACACTACAGAACCTAAATTTGAACAAGTGGACTATTAGAGTTTTTCTAAAGAGTCACTTGTCATAGGCCTACGTGGGGGATAAACCCCTATCCCCTCACGGGTCACTTTGAGGTTAGGCCTCTCGGGCCGGCCCGGGGCGACGGATTGAAGCCCTTGGTGATAGAAGACCGAGATTATCGGAGGATTACGGCCTAAACTTGGTCGACAAGATAGTTTCCTAGTATAGTTCAGTCGTAATCACTATACACTTTCTATTGTAACCGATCAGTATAGCTCTTGTGGGACAGATCCGACTGTAACCTGCTCCTCCGACTATATAAGGAGGCGAGGGATCCCAAGGGACGGATAATTCTCAATCAATCAATACAACTAAGCGGGGACGTAGGTTTTACGCCATCAAGGCGGCCGAACTGGGTAAAACCATGTGTGTTTTGTCCTTCGCTCGTTCTGCTAACGTCTGGGTTGGCCGTCTCGCGCATCCCTAACCCCGCTCAATCTACTAGCCGGGCATACCCCTGCTAGACTATCGCCCGATAAACCGACGACAGCCTCAAAGTAGCGCTTGTTTAGAGTGAAATCTTGGAATTCCATCGAAAATCTTTGTGTGACCTCCGTGCAGAAACAAGAAGGGAGCGACACGAAAGGTACATAGGAAGTTAGGGTGGATAGGTTAAGAAAGTTTCCAATCCGGATATAGAATCGAGCTAGACTTTTCGCGGTTTGTGGAATCAAATGCCTCACCCTAGAGAACCTAAATTTGAACAAGTGGACCATTAGAGTTTTTCTAAAAAATCACTTGTCATGGGCCTCAAAGTAGCACTTGTTTAGGTGAAATCATGGAATTCCATCGAAAATCTACGTATTAAGCCCTACGTGCGAAACAAGAGGAGCGACACGAAAGGTACATAGGAAGTTAGAGTGGATTGGTTAGATGTTGGTAGGATCAATTACATTGCATTCCACAACCGTTAATATATGTTTACGGATGTGACATTAGCGGCTAGCTGGCGTTGATTTCTACGTGAACTCAAAACATAGAAGTTTCCAATCCGGATATAGAATCGAGCTAGAATTTTTTTGCGATTGTGGAATCAAATGCCTCACCCTAGAGAACCTAAATTTGAACAAGTGGACCATTAGACAGTTTTTCTAAAATCACTTGTCATAGGCCTCAAAGTAGGGCTTGTTTAGAGTGAAGTCTTGGAATTCCATCAAAAATCTTTGTTAATGGAGCCTCCGTCTTAGAAACAAGAAGCGGACGACACGAAAGGTACAAAGGGAGATTTACGGTTTATAGGTTAGATGATGGCAGGATCAATTACGTTGTGTTCCCCAAAAGCGGTTAATATATGTTTGGATGTGACATTACGGGACTCTTGACTCTCATTTCAGTCTTGAACTCAAAACAAAGAGTAGTTTCAATCCGTCTTTAGAAGCGGCTAGACTTCTTCGCGTTGTGGAATCAAATGCCCTACACTAGAAGAACCTAAATTTGAACAAGTGGACTATTAGAGTTTTTCTAGAATCACTTGTCGTAGGCCTCAAAGTAGCGCTTGTTTAGAGTGAAATCTTGGAATTCCATCGAAAATCTTTGTGTGGGACCTCCGTCTGCGAAACAAGAAGGGAGCGACACGAAGGTACATAGGAAGTTAGGGTGGATAGGTTAAGAGAAGTTTCCAATCCGGATATAGAATCGAGCTAGACTTTTTTTTTTTTGTGGAATCAAATGCCTCCCCTAGACAACCTAAATTTGAACAAGTGGACCATTAGAGTTTTTTCTAAGAATCACTTGTCATCGGCCTCAAAGTAGCGCTTGTTTAGAGTGAAATCTTGGAATTCCATCGAAAATCTTTGTGTGGAACCTCCGTGCGAAACAAGAAGGGGAGCGACACGAAGGTACATAGGAAGTTAGGGTGGGTAGGTTAGATGATGGTAGGATCAATTACATGGCGTTCCCCCACCGTTAATATATGTTTAAGGATGTGACATTAGGGGCTGGGCGTTGATTTCATCGCAAACTCAAAACAAGAGAAGTTTCCAATCCGGATATAGAATCGAGCTAGACTTTTTGCGGTTGTGGAATCAAATGCCTCACCCTAGAGAACCTAAATTTGAACAAGTGGACCATTAGAGTTTTTCTAAAAATCACTTGTCATAGGCCTCAAAGTAGCACTTGTTTAGAGTGAAATCATGGAATTCCATCGAAAATCTGCGTAATGGACCAGCGTGCCGAAACAAGAAGGGAGCGACACGAAGGTACATAGGAAGTTAGAGTGGATTGGTTAGATGTTGGTAGGATCAATTACATTGCATTCCACAACCGTTAATATATGTTTCTGGATGTGACATTAGCGGCTGGCAGCGTTGATTTCTACGTGAACTCAAAACAAAAGAAGTTTCCAATCCGGATATAGAATCGAGCTAGACTTTTAGCGGTTGTGGAATCAAATGCCTCACCCTAGAGAACCTAAATTTGAACAAGTGGACCATTAGAGACTTTTTCTAATAATCACTTGTCATAGGCCTCAAAAGTAGCGCTTTGTTTAGAGTGAAATCTTGGAATTCCATCGAAAATCTTTGTGTGGACCTCCCGTGCCGAAACAAGAAGGAACGACATGAAAGGTACATAGAAAGTTCCAGTGGATAGGTTAAGAGAAGTTTCCAATCTGGCTATAGAATCGAGCTAGACTTTTTTAGGCGGTTGTGGAATCAAATGCCTCACCCTAGAACCTAAATTTGAACAAGTGGGCCATTAGAGTTTTTTTCTAAGAATCACTTGTCATAGGCCTCAAAGTAGGGCTTGTTTAGAGTGAAGTCTTTGAATTCCATCGAAAATCTTTTATTAATAGTCCTCATTGTCGAAACAAGAAGCGGAGCGACCACGAAGGTATAAGGAATTTCGATTGGATGGGTTAGATGATGGCAGGATCAATTACGTTGTGTTCCCCAAACTGTTAATATATGTTTACGGATGTGACATTCGGATTTGCGACTCTCATTTCGGTCTGAACTCAAAACAAAGAGTAGTTTCCAATCCGTCTTTAGAAACGAGCTAGACTTCTTAGACGGTTGTGGAATCAAATGCCCTACACTAGAACCTAAATTTGAACAAGTGGACTATTAGAGAGTTTTCTAAGAATCACTTGTTATAGGCCTCAAAGTAGCGCTTGTTTAGAGTGAAGTCTTGGAATTCCATCGAAAATCTTTGTGTCGACCTCGTCTAGAAACAAGAAGGGAGCGACATGAAAGGTACATAGGAAGTTAGGGTGGATAGGTTAAGAGAAGTTTCCAATCGGATATAGAATCGAGCTAGACTTTTTTCGCGGTTGTGGAATCAAATGCCTCCCCACTAGAAAACCTAAATTTGAACAAGTGGACCATTAGAGAGTTTTCTAAGAATCACTTGTCATAGGCCTCAAAAGTAAGCTTGTTTAGAGTGAAATCTTAGAATTCCATCAAAAAATCTTTATGTCGACCTCCGTACCAAAACAAGAAGGGGAACAACACGAAAGGTACATAGAAACTTAGTGTGGATAGGTTAAGAAGTTTCCAATCTGGCTTTAGAATCGAGCTAGACTTTTTCGCGGTTGTGGAATCAAATGCCTCACCTAGAGAACCTAAATTTGAACAAGTGGGCCATTAGAGTTTTCTAAGAATCACTTGTCATAGGCCTCAAAGTAGGGCTTGTTTAGAGTGAAGTCTTGGAATTCCATCGAAAATCTTTGTGTCGACCTCCGTACCGAAACAAGAAGCGGAGCGACACGAAAGGTACAAAGGAATTTCACGGTGGATAGGATAGATGATGGCGGGATCAATTTTGTGTTCCCCAAGCTGTTAATATATGTTTACGGATGTGACATTACGGACTGCTGACTCTCATTTGATGCGAACTCAAAACAAAGAGTAGTTTCAATCCGTCTTTAGAAACGAGCTAGACTTCTTCGCGGTTGTGGAATCAAATGCCCTACACTAGAACCTAAATTTGAACAAATGGACTATTAGAGAGTTTTCTAAGAATCACTTGTCATAGGCCTCAAAAGTAGCGCTTGTTTAGAGTGAAATCTTGGAATTCCGTCGAAAATCTTTGTGTCGACCTCGTCTTAGAAACAAGAGGGAGCGACATGAAGGTACATAGGAAGTTAGGGGGATAGGTTAAGAGAAGTTTCAATCCGGATATAGAATCGAGCTAGACTTTTTTGCGGTCGTGGAATCAAATGCCTCCCGAGAGAACCAAAATTTGAACATGTGGACTATTAGAGTTTTCTAAGAATCAGTTGTCATAGGCCTCAAAGTAGCGCTTGTTTAGAGTGAAATCTTGGAATTCCATCGAAAATCTTTGTGTCGACCTCGATGCCCGAAACAAGAAGGGAACTACGAAAGGTACATAGGAAGTTAGGGTGGGTAGGTTAGATGATGGTAGGATCAATTACATGGCGTTCCCCAACCATTAATATATGTTTTACGGATGTGACATTAGGGAATTTGCGGGCGCTGATTTCATCAATTCAAAACAAAGAGAAGTTTCAATCCGGATATAGAATCGAGCTAGACTTTTTGCGGTTGTGGAATCAAATGCCTCACCTAGAGAACCTAAATTTGAACAAGTGGACCATTAGAGTTTTTCTAAGAATCACTTGTCATAGGCCTCAAAGTAGCGCTTGTTTAGAGTGAAATCTCGAATTCCATCCCAAAATCATTGTGTCGACCTCCGTCCCAGAAACTAGAAGGGAACGACATAGAAAGGTACATAGAAATTACGGTGGATAGGTTAAGAGAAGTTTCAATCTGGCTATAGAATCGAGCTAGACTTTTTTTGTTGTTGTGGAATCAAATGCCTAAGCCCTAGAGAACCTAGAATTTGAACAAGTGGACCATTAGAGTTTTTCTAAAATCACTTGTCATAGGCCTCAAAGTAGCACTTGTTTAGAGTGAAATCATGGAACTCCATCGAAAATCTCTGTGTCGACCTACATACGAAACAAAAGGGGAGCGACACGAAGGTACATAGGAAGTTAGGGTGGATTGGTTAGATGATGGTAGGATCAATTACATTGCATTCCCCAACCGTTAATATATGTTTCTAGATGTGATATTAGCGACTGCTGGCGTTAATTTCATTGAACTCAAAACATAGAGAAGTTTCCAATCCGGATATAGAATCGACCTAGACATTTTTCGTGGTTGTGGAATCAAATGCCTCACCCTAGATAACCTAAATTTGAACAAGTGGACCATTAGAGTTTTCTAAGAATCACTTGTCATAGGCCCCTCAAAGTAGGGCTTGTTTAGAGTGAAATCTTGGAATTCCATCGAAAATCTTTGTGTCGACCTCCGTGCCAGAAACAAGCGGAGCGACACGAAAAGTATAAAGAATTTATGGTGGATAGGTTAGATGATGGCGGGATCAAATTACGTTGTGTTCCCCAGCTGTTAATATATGTTTTACGGATGTGACATTACCTGTTTCGGCTCTCATTTCAGCGCGAACTCAAAACAAAGAGTAGTTTCCAATCTGGCTTTAGAAACGACCTAGACTTCTTCACGGTTGTGGAATCAAATGCGCTACACTAGAGAACCTAAATTTGAACAAGTGGACTATTAGAGAGTTTTTCTAAGAATCATTTGTCATAGGCCTCAAAGTAAGCTTGTTTAGAGTGAAATCTTGGAATTCCATCGAAAATCTTTGTGTCGACCTCCGTACGAAACAAGAGCGGGAGCGACACGAAAGGTGCATATAGGAAGTTAGGGTGGATAGGTTAAGAGAAGTTTCCAATCCGGATATAGAATCGAGGCTAGACTTTTGTGGTTGTGGAATCAAATACTGCCTCCCCTAGAGAACCTAAATTTGAACAAGTGGACCATTAGAGTTTTTCTAAAAATCACTTGTCATAGGCCTCAAAGTAGCACTTGTTTAGAGAGTGAAATCATGGAACTCCATCGAAAATCTGTGTGGAGCCTACATACCCAAAACAAAAAAGGGAGCGTACGAAAGGTACATAGGAAGTTAGGGTGGATTGGTTAGATGATGGTAGGATCAACTACATTGCATTCCCCAACCGTTAATATATGTTTCTAGATGTGACATTAGCGACTGCTGGCGTTGATTTCTCACGTTAACTCAAAACAAAGAGAAGTTTCCAATCAGGATATAGAATCGACCTAGACTTTTTTAGCGGTTGTGGAATCAAATGCCTCACCCTAGAGAACCTAAATTTGAGGAAGTGGACCATTAGAGAGTTTTTCTAAGGATCACTTGTCATAGGCCTCAAAGTAGCACTTGTTTAGAGTGAAGTCTTGGAATTCCATCTAAAATCTTTGTGTCGACCTCCGTACGAAACAAGAAGGGGAAGCGACACGAAGATTTACATAGGAAGTTAGGGTGGATAGGTTAAGAGAAGTTTCAATCCGGCTTTAGAAGCGAGCTAGACTTCTTCGGTTGAGGAATCAAATGCCCTACACTAGAAGAGAACCTAAATTTGAACAAGTTGGACTATTAGAGTTTTCTAGAATCACTTGTCATAGGCCTCAAAGTAGCGCTTGTTAGTGAAATCTTGGAGTGCCATCGAAAATCTTTGTGTGAGCCTCCGTGCGAAACAAGAAGGGAGCGACACGAAAGGTACATAGGAAGTTAGGGTGGATAGGTTAAGAGAAGTTTCCAATCCGGATATAGAATGAGCTAGACTTTTTCGCGGTTGTGGAATCAAATGCCTCACCTAGAGAACCTAAATTGTTGAACAAGTGGACCATTACAGATTTGTTTTCTAAGAATCACTTGTCATAGGCCTCAAAGTAGGGCTTGTTTAGAGTGAAATCTTGGAATTCCATCAAAAATCTTTT
>JADLZK010012417.1:0-200808 GCA_015847255.1 Hyparrhenia diplandra | reverse complement strand
CAGATATCTTCATCTTCACGATAGAAAGAAGAGTGACGATATGACAAGGTTGTAAACTGTACGCTGTACCACTGCTAGTAGTAGTAATAAAAATACGATGCGTGGTAGGTAAAACATACTAAAAACACTGGTTAATTACCCGATTACATGCAGGAACTTGTACTCGAGAGAGTATGGACTTGGGACTTCATCTTGTTGGACGAAATTAACATATAGCGTTCATCTACGGCGAATCCAAGCAACTGCCGGCGTAAGCATTTGCTCACTGCAACACCGCCACGTACACGGTACACGACTACTACACGTACGTACACGTTGAGGACGGTAAAAGAAAAACATTGCACGGAGTACCAGTAACTACTACTGTACGCGCTCCGGCCACTGGCTAAAATCCGTGCTGCTCATGTGGCTGGCTCCCCCTTGTTTGTGCTGGACGAAGATTGATCAAGGGAGGAGCACTAGTGACAGACAGTGGCAAGAACAAGAAGATGAAACAAAACCTGTGCGAAAGAGTACAACGTACGTACCGGCCTGACTTTTTGCTTGGCAGTCAGTCACAGTCAGCGAGCGCCTTTACAACTGCCGGCCTGCGGCTGCGGCTGCTGTCCGGGTCCGGCCGCCTGCCTCCTTTTTGGATGGGATTGAGACTGCACAGGGTGACAGGGTGCATGGGCACGCCCTGCTGCGCTGCTGTTGCTGGCTGCTGCTGTTGGTGGCCCGGTACGCCATCATCGCCGTCGCTGGGGGCTCCTCTCCTCGTCCTCGGGCGGCTGGCTGCGCTGCGCTGGGCGGTGGGCGCGCCTGGCCTGCCCCTGCCGGCGTGCTGCGTGCATGCCGTCCGCGCGCGTTGCCCCGCTCGTGACGGACATGGATCCAAAACAGAGGCAGTCGACAGGGATCGTCTCTCCCGATCTGGATGTCGCAAGCGCAAGCGCAACGGATTTTTTTTTTTCTAGCGTTTTGATTTTTTGGACCCCGTACCCAGTGTTACAGAGTCCTCTCCCTCGTCGTGGTTCCGGCCATTTGCTTCAAAATCTGGCGTTTCAAATTAATCAGTGGTTGGTTCGATTTGCTTGGAAATGTTTGTTCGCATACTAGTCGTCAGGGGTGACGACATCTCTGCATACGATTTTGCTGCTTGTACAGTACTACCATGCTGATGCCCGCGGCGTACACTGTACAGTAGGTGCTGTCCGAGGCTCGGAGCAATTAAAAACTGCACCAGTGGAGCGCTACACCTACCAACGACTCAAAATCATTCATTCATTCACAAAAACACTAATTACGTGCGGAAACCAATGGCAAAGCCCCATATGTGCGGCCTGCCCTGCCCCAAGCCCTGCCCGTTAAATCCTGATCCTGCTCGTCACCTTGGCGCGCAGGGGCAGGCAGTCAAGCGCAACGGCAAAGTGGCACTCCCGTAGTTAGCCCCGTACAGCGTGGGCGTTCTCATCTGTTCGAACGAAGGAGCCGACGCCCGCAGGCAGGTCCCAACGACCGCGCGCCACGCCGTTGAGCTGTGCCGTCCCCGTCCCGTCCGTGGCTTGGTCGGGCGTCACGTCCCCGTCAGCCATAACTGCCGTCACCGTCGGGTCGGCGTCCGGTCAGCTCGAGACGGCGTGCGTGAGGGCAGCCCTGCCCTGGCCCTGGCGCGGATCTCGTTGTTCTGGCCGGAGGGATGCGAGATTGGAGAGCGTGGGAGCAATAAATTCTCTCGGAACAACCCCGCTGAATTCGAGGGCTTCTGCTTTCGCGGCACGGCGATTAAGGCGGACCCAGTTTGGATTATGAGGGAACTAAACTATCGTGGTTTTACATATTTTTGGACATTGTGTCAAAAAACTGCTCCCTCCATCATCATTTGTAATAGCAAGTATTATAAAGGGATTGAAAGTTCGGCCAGGATCCTACGTGGATGAAAGAAAAACAGAAAATAGAAGGAAGGCGGACGAGCGAGACGCCGCTTGAGCCGGCGAAGAGCGCGATGCGCACGCATTGATTGGTCGGGTGTTCCTTGATATGCTTTAAATAAACAAATTGGGTCCACCACCATTGCATCTTGCTGTACCCCAAGAACCCATCTAAATCTATAATACTTGCTCTAAGGCGCAGCGAAGAGATTTCACAAAGACCAAGGAAGTCTAGGGAGGTATGACGGTGGTAAATAAATGCATGCATGCAAACGCTCCGATGAAAACACCAAAAGCTTTTCATTGACGCTATACTCAAAATAGTCCTCCGTATTAAATGGTTGAAGCTTTTGATTGGACGCCGCTAGGACTCCACGAGATGGGTATCACCGGCGCCCTACAAAAGATCAAAATTGAGAAATCTTCATACGCCCTATAAAAGATGATAGAGGGAGTATGGGCGTGTTTGGATCCTCTAACTTGGTTAGAGTTAGAGTTACTAACTCTAACTCTAACCCTCAAGCAACTCTAACCCATGGACCGGTTTGGATGACGAGGTTAGAAACACTTTTCCAATCACTTTTCTAGGTCAATGTGTCTTTTAGGTTGGTGGGCTCTACCAAAGTAACCCAAATATCACTCCCTTGAGGGTTACTTCTTTTTGGTGGGTTAGAGCCAAAAATAACCCAATCTAACACATGTGTTTGGATGCTTTTGGGGTTATTTGGGCAAAAAAATAACCCAATCTAACTCTAACACCCCGCATCCAAACAGGGGCCTATCTCTCACAATGCAATTTTTCTATCATGATGTCACATGACCCACTTATCACTCTTACAAACCTGTCTTGGTTTTACATGAAGACCTGATTTCTTAGTTAGACTTAGTTTCTTGTGTTTTTCCTCTCTCTCTTCAATAAATATAGCGCCACATCAGCAAAAAAGTAATAAATAGAAGGGTAATAAATGAGGATAGAAACCATGGTAGAGTCCCCGCATTGTGAGTGTCCTCCGAGGAGGCTTTGCGGAATTATTGCTGCTTTTGTATACCTTGGAGGCTGGGAAGCTCTTGGATTGGCAGCTGGTGCACTCTCGCGCCTCTTGTTTCCCATGCATGCCCATCAAGTTCATGATTCTTTTTTTTTTTCTGAATGTTGTGCTTCCAACCTAAGGAT
This sequence comes from Hyparrhenia diplandra, assembly GCA_015847255.1. Classification (NCBI taxonomy): domain Eukaryota; kingdom Viridiplantae; phylum Streptophyta; class Magnoliopsida; order Poales; family Poaceae; genus Hyparrhenia; species Hyparrhenia diplandra. Next base: position 197,724 of record JADLZK010012417.1, on the reverse strand, counting down.
GATAGTAGCTAGGTTATGGACGTCTAGCTAAGATTATAGTGAGGCTAAGTCTGAGAGTTTATTTAAATGTAATAAGCTACCAATGTTACATAAACAATTTTTATGATGTAGGTTCACAATAGAGAAGGGATAAGTTTCATGGGGATGATATTGTCTTACACTCTTAACAACTTTTTAGAAGTTATGAAATTTAATGTCTATAAAATTTTTTTCGTTGAGAGCAAGTGTTTCATCCATGTTTGATTTCATTGTGTCTCGCCTAGGTTCTGACTAGGGCACTCAATCCATCAAAATGACGTAGCATGAGCTTCTTCGAGCATCCCTGGACCTTGGTGTCACTCTAGAAGTTTGCATTTAGGTCCACAACAATTTGCATGGTTCAGATGTAGATCCATAAATGTTGTGTGTTTGTAAAACTATTGTCTTCAATAGTTGTATTTTAAAAGGATCTTCAAATATTTTTATTTTGGAGAAACTCACGCGCGAAGTTATAGCATTGCTTAACACCTTGGCACAAATAATTACACTTTGGTGACATGAACTCATTAATAAATCAAAAGGGTGGCCGTCAACAAAGTGATTGGGAATTTTGATAATATTAAACTATACAAATATCAAAAAATAACATAGCGGTGACCTTGACTTTGTTGGTGTTAGGGATCCTTTTTCAGATAATATGAAGAAAACGCATATGCAGGCCTTTGTATAAATTGTGGTGAAGGGATGTGATTTCAATATATTTTGATGTGAAAAACGAATCCATTATCCTATAGATCACTCCCTGAAGCTATTTCTAGTGTTCCAAATATTACTTGATTGCTTCCGAGGCGGTTGTGGCGGTGATCTATTTGCCTTTTGCTAGACTACATTGAGGTTGGTGAATGGGCCTTTGTTCAGTTGTTGTTGTTTTGCTAGACTATGTCGACGTTCTTGAGCCTTTCTCCCGTTGTTATCTGTTTCTTTTGTCATTGTTGTGATCGTTAACCTTCTGGTTGCTTTGAGTTGCTTGCTTTATTTCTTTCGTTGTATTGTCCATTCTAAGTTTCTTCATTTTAATATATATAATATAATCGACAACTCTCCTCCCTATTTGTTTGAAAAGTATTAAAATAAATTCTTGGAATGAAATTAACAAAGTGAGAGAGGTGAAATATAATGTTGATAAATATCGGAACCTAAGGCTAGAAAACCACACACACATTTCGGATTTTTTTGTATAGATATACGAACACAAGAATGGCTACAATTACCTGATTTGAAGTTCGTATAGCACATATTACAACGATGCATCATAAGCGATCCATACCATTTATGTATTCGTATGATATATGATTGATAACTTTGAAAAGAGACAAAGAGTAGACTGAATAGGAATGAATAGACTAAGGGCAGTCAGGAAAGCACCACAACCGTTAAGGTTGCCGAAATCTCTGCGGCAATCGAGTGATGGTCGAAGAATCAACGAGAAGAAAAAAACGGATCTTGTATTTTTCGTAAAATGCCGAAGAGTTTAGGTTCATGATTCATCCAATCATCCATGTAATCATCGTTCACAAAGAAAGAAACCCAGTACTCTGCTCCGTACTACCTAGTTAGTCAAAGGTGAGGACCGGAGCACCGTACCAGTGGGCGAATCCTTCCCGAAATCCAAAATGGCACACCGCACGCTTTGCGGCTTGTCCACCGGCGTAAATCTCACACGCCAAGTCGTCGTGGATGTACGTACACGTACAAGCGCTAGATTACCGGGTTGAGGTTGGGGCAGCGACGGAAAGGACAAGAAATCGCAGCAATTAATTAGCGCGCTGAACGCGACTCGTCACCACTCGCCAGTGTAGTAGTACTGCCGAGGAAGGTGACAATAATTGAGCATTTTTCGAGCAGCAGACCGCTCGTCCGTCCCCGCGCGCTAATTATTAATAATCCGTTGGTCCCGTCATGTCCGCGACTAATTAATCAGTTCTCGGCGGCGAGCCTGGGCCCGGCTGGTCCGGCTGCTGCCGAGTAGCGACGGCCGCGCACGCGCTACCGGCCACTGGCTGCTGCTGGTTTTCGGCAAAGCCGCCGGCTGGTCCGGCTGCTGCTGCCGAGTAGCGACGGGCGCACACGCGCTACCGGCCACGGGCTCGGCTGCCGCCGGTTTTGTCCTGCTCCGGCCGTGCCCGGCGGCTTTGCCGACCTAGCCGTTCCCATCCCATCCCATGCAATGCAATGCAACGCCGGTGCCGCGCTTCTCGTCTCGTGCTCGTAGAAACGGCCCGTGTTTTTTACTGGGCGTGGGCGATCTCGCACGCCGGCCGGGACCGGGGTTTGCGGTCGAGTGGAGCCCCAGAGTCCCAGACGGTTTTGCTTGGCGTGGACGTGGGCGGGCTGGGGTGGCGCGCCTGCTTTTTTTCACTTTCCGCGAATCGCAGTTCTCGCACGCCGGTCGGCCCGCGTGCGTGTGGATGTGCGGCGGAGGCCTGTTTTTGGTGCAATTTCGGTGTCTGGATTTGTCCGCACTTGACGAGTAGTAGGAGTAACCCTCTCTCTCCGTCGTGCTCGTGCGTGCGTGCCCGGATTCTTGCCTGGCCTGGTTTTGTCCGTTAGCACCACGCCACTGCTGGTAGCAGTGAGTAGTAGGAGTAGTGACAAATCCCTGGTCGTTTTTTACAATTTTACTCGTGCACTCACTCCGTCCCACCGAGTTTGTCACTTCGGATTCCGCGCCATCTTATTCGATCTTCGTCCTTATTCAAATTTTTGCACAAATATAATTTATTTTGTTACGACTTATTTTATCAATGAAGATACTTGAATATTGATTAATTTATTTTATGATTTGCGTAAATATTTTGAATAAGACGGATGGTGAAACACGAAGTTCAAAAGTCAAAAAACTATTTAAACTCCACGGGACGTAGGGAGTAGAGTAGGAAAAAGTCTACTCCACCCCCAACGTATCAAGGGTGGTCTAATTCACCCTCTCAACTATGAAACGGTCTAATTTCCTCCCTAAACTTTATAAAACTGTCTATTTGACCCCTAGGTGGTTTTCAATGGTGGTTTTGCTACAGTGTCGGCTGGTTTGCTACAGCGTGGATGGTTTTGTTGGACTCCACATGGTTAGATTTACAAAATAAACATATAACATGGTATGATTTAGTATAAAGTTTTTGCTGCAGCTTTTATATTAATTCAAAAATCCAATTTTGTGTATAATTAATTGGAATTATCTATAATTAAGTTATACATGGTCCAATGAGTATAAATTTTTTTACAATAATTAGCCTAGCGATGGTATAATTGGAAGTATTAAAAAGGTTTGGTCGGCTAAGAATAGCTCAGGTTCCCTAAAACTGTTTAAAATAATAGTTTTAGAGATTGTTGGGGAAGGAAAAATTTTATAAATTGTTATTTTCTTCTATTAATTTGCTTCGGTAAATAAATTTGTATTTGTGATTCTTGAGCTGCTGCTTCTTTACTACTTGTGAGAAAGAAGCTGTGAGATGTTGTACTGTTGAGATGAGGAGGTAAGGTAAGCGTTGATTGTATACTGTATAATTTATTTTTCTAATTCCTGAGATTTTCTTGGTTCAGTTTGTCATACTAAGGCAAATATTTCAAAAAAGCACATGAGGTACACATTTCACTAGCTGCAAACTGTACAAAACCGTCCATACTGTAGTAAAATCTGCGATATCTGTAGCAAAACCACCGTCGAAAACCACCCTGGGTAAAAACGACGGGTTTTAGAAAGTTCGGGGGTAAATTAGACAGTTTCATAGTTGAGGGGGTGAATTATACCACCCTTGATAGGTTGGGGGGTGGAGTAGACTTTTTCCCCGTAGAGTATGGGGCTGGAGAAAGAAAGGGCGTTTGATTGAGGTCATCTGCTGGGCTCGTGTAAAGTTGTAACAATAGATTTACTACAGTATACTACGTTACACGGGAAACACACAGCTCCTTCTCCTGCATGCTGGTTGGAGAAGTTTGGTTGCTCTTTGATGCGGCAAAATGCAGCAGATCGCACTGTCGCACAGGACAAAGTACGTACCACGAACGGCTCGATGGATCAGAATTATCAGCATACTAATAAGCGATTTTTTTTTTAATATGTCACCGGAGGGGAGCTCCCCACCTGAATATATATATTCAAAAAGTGCCCAAATGGCAGATTTACAAGGTTTGTACATGGGAATACACGAAGGAGGGGGAGAGGAGGTACAACGCCACACGACAGAAATAGTTAGGACAAAAACAACGAGGAGGTAGAGAAGAAACACCAAGATAGCAGCACTACAAACAACACGAACACAACCACGATGGGGAGCCCAGACCAAGGCGAGAGACGCCAACCGCCGCGTCGAATGCGCCACCACCAAAACAAAGATACTCGCCGATTTCACTTTGATCCATGCGCCTTGCACCAGACCTCGTACTGCGCCACTCCACTGTCATCCTCCATCTGAGGACCAGGCCAGTGGAAGGGGACTAAGAATGGTGAAGGACACGCAAACCTAAGATCGTCGGACACGGCGACCTCCTTTGAAGTGATGGTGAGGTACGCAGCGGCACATCCGGACCCACATAACACCATTCAACGCCTTCCACGGGGAGGAAACCATGGAGGGGAATGGCGGCAGCGGTGGCAACAACACCCGACATATGATTTCCTGGCCCATCAAGGAGAGCGACGACGGAGCAGAGGAGGACACTCATCTAGGAACAATGCGGCACCCCCGGATCTAATTTTGGACTCACCAGGAGAAAAGGAGGCACAAACAAGGAGGGAAAACAATGAACAAAGGAGGTACTAAGGAAGAGAGGGAAGAAGGGGAGGAAGAGGGAGGTCAAGGTGGCAAGGACCAAGGGTAGGGGGGCAAGGCGAGGCGGGCGGGGCTGTATCGACCGCCCTCCTCGGTGGTGCCCTCAAGAGGGATACGACGCCGCCGACGCCGACACCACCGAGAGAGAGGTGGAGCAAGGTTTTCACCCGGAGGATGTGGTCGGGGAGCATTGCCGACGCCTCAAGAAGGTAAGCCGCGGTGCCGGAGGCGTCGCCCCGGCAAAGACAAGCAAGGTTGTGCGAGGCTTTCGCCTCGCTCGCTCCCACCCACGATGACCTCACGAGACGGCGGGAGCAGCCCCGCACTTGCCGCCCAGCCCGTGGAGCAACGCCGGCCGGGACGCGAGCGGCGCCGCGACCGCCCGGGGCGGCGCGAGGAAGTCACGCCCGCCCGGCGACCTTGGTAGCATGTCATGCCGCCAGCGGCTGCCCCAAGCACCCTCCGAGGCCGGATCCGGGAGGGGCTCGCGGATCCGGCGGCGGAGGGCCGAGATCCATCGATTCCGCCGGGCCCGACCGCAGCCCCCGGCCGCGCCCCCGAGATGGCCGCCGCCGCCGCCAACAAGACGCCGCCCATGGCAGCGCCGGGTCCTGCAGACTGTGTCCACAGCCGGCGTTCCACCTTGTCGGAGAAGGAGAAGGAGGGGGTGGGAGGGGTGGCGGCGCGCGGGCGGACGTCAGAGCCCCGCAGTGCGCATCCGCGGCCGACTCGGAGGAGCCTCGCCGCCGCCGTCACTAATAAGCGATTCAAAATATTCAGCGAGACGTCGGCCACGTTCCTGCTGCTGTTTATATATTATATATAAATAATTAAATAGTATAATAGTAATCCATTCAAACTGAATGGAAACGTGAGGCGCCCCCTTCAATTCCGTCCTGACGGAAACACGATTGTCATGGGCGGTGCCATGGCTGATTGCCCGAATATTGCCGTACTCCTAGTTTTGCGGGTGCACATGGTACGCTGTACTGCACCTAACCCTGTGTGCGGTCTTGTCAAAAGAAAAAAAACCCTGTGTGCGCGAACGAGAACGATCGAGATCTTGTCTGGAGTAGAAAATTGCTATAGTACTGGATTATTCATGTATGATTGGCATATGGCAACTTGCATGTTCATGTATACGGAGACGGACAAATTAGAAGCACAGTGGCGAGTTCTGTAGCAGTTGACTAATCGCTTCGCGGACGAATTAAACCTTCGGCATCATCATCCCAACGACCACCGAGAAGCGTCATTTCGCTCCGATCCGCTAGTTGTAGGAGTGCAGCTAGCCCTTCACAATCAGTGTACACACACACCGGCCGGCCGGCACACAACAAAACGAAAAGGTAGAAGAAGATGGATGAGGGAAATATATCTAGCGGAAGAAGTGATATCCAAGCCGGCCACCACGACGACCCGTGAGAATGACTTGGAGTGGCGCACATAAACCCGCCGGCCGGCCCCAGATGGAGGGAACCGGGCGAACTGGAAAATTAAGTGGAAACTGCTCATACACAGACTCATAATGACTCACGGCGAGGACAGCCGGGTCCCACGGCGAGGGCCGCCTGGACGGGCGGCGGGGCGTCGAGATCCACTCCGGCGGAGTGGCCGGCGGCGACGGAGGATTGTGGAGGGAGGGGATTAGGGTTAGAGGGGAGGGAGGGGAGCGGATGCGGCCTTGGCGCGGGCCTGGAATGGGAGGGAGGGTGGGGTTAGGGTTAGGGGGGCGCCGGCGCGTGTATATATAGTGCGGCAAAGAGGACCGGGCCGCTCGCGGGCTTTACTTCGCCAGCGGGCCGGGAGCCTGCCACGGTTCACGGGCGAGCCGAACGCCCATGGCCCGCCGGCCACGGACCGGGCCGCCCGTAGCACCGCACATTGCGGATCGGGCCGGCCCGTGCACCGGCCGTTTTCACGGGCCATGGGCCGGGCCGCGGATCGCGGGCCAAATGGCCAACTATAATAATGAGCGCCAGCCAAAGCCATGCATGCTAGCTTGGTCCATCATCCATGACCGTCCGTTCCTGTCCTGCGGCGTTGCGTGCTGGGTGGCCAAGCTCTCTGGCTCGCTCGTATAGTACGACGCGTACATGTACTGTTGCTGTGTGCCCAGTGGCAGATGCTGCTGCGTAGATACGTACGTATTTTCCCTGGTCCAGCGTACATGTTGCTACACACACTGCCTGACATGAGTACTCCGTATTATCCATGCACATGCATGGTCCATGCCTGTCCACCGGACGACCGGAGGACCATGATGCATGCTACCTCGATCCATGCATCGTGGCGTGGTGCATGGGCGAACGAATAATATGATCTGATGAGGGTAGCTCAACAATGCAAGCAACAGATGCATTTCCGTCCTGCATCGATCCATCGCACGGCCTAACTACCGGGACTTGGCCGTTGGGATCCGCTTGCCCTCATTATATATGCAGATGCTGATGCAGCTGGGCCTATAGAGGCGATATAGCTGGGATAGCTACAGTGCTCGATCCATAACTCGTGTCTCCTGGTCGATCCATGGATTTAATCAGGGTACAGTTTCCTCCGGTACGGCACGAGGTGAAACTATCATTGGTGCAGCTAGCGCGCACACAGAGGAGAGCACTCTTCAGCCGTTCAGTTCAGCGGCCCATTTGAAAAGTCTTTGCTCAAAGTAGCCACACCATATATGGTCTTTAATTTGATCGCTATATACTGTATAGACGTTAGACACAAGCAGTTTCATCACAGGTAATTCAATTCAATGGAGTAATAATCAGCTATAATTACACGCAGTTTGCTTGTTCCCACGGACACGGATCACCACGCCCTTCAAAATATGATGAGAAAGTTAGTTACCAGTATATGGCTTGTGGATTCTATGGATATATGGATATCGACAACCAGTGCTATCTTCATGTCAGTTTCCATTATAACCAACAAACCCTGTTTATTTATTTGATGGCGATGAAATTGGACCAAAGATCCAACAAACAAGTTGGACACCTCATAGATTCGTTCCTGTTGTCCGCAGCCCACAGTGTAATGAAACGATACATTGGGCCAAAAATGTCATCCAGTATAGAATAGAGTTTACGGCCCAAACTGATAATCTAGACTAGTATAGGTGGTCCTAGCCCAAACAGACATTTCCATTTTGCAATAGTTAAGACGCTTCTTTTTTAAACTTAGAGCAACTCCAAGGGAGAGTAAGGATAAAAATAATAATAATAAAAAAAAAACCAAGGGAGAGTCAAAAGATATAGAAAGAGTTTTTTATGCAAATGACTTTCAAAATAATGATTTAGAGAGTGAGATTTAAAAGGCTCTTAGAGATGCTCTTCCTGGGTAGTCCCAGTGCACAAAAGCGAGAAGTACTCCCTCCGTCCCAATTGAAGTTTGTCACCCTAAATTCCGTGCCATCTTATTCGATGCTTCGTCTTATTCAAATTTTTGCACAAATATAATTTATTTTTGTTACGACTTATTTTATCAATAAGATACTTGAATATTGATTAATTTATTTTATAATTTGCATAAATATTTTGAATAAGACGGATGGTCAAACATGAAGTTTGAAAAGTCAAAAACGCCGAAGTCTATGGGACGGAGGGGAGTAGCTCCATATCCCTAGAATAAAAGTACCTTTTTAGGTCTATGGACCCTTTTTTTGAACTTTGTTGTTTGGCTTTAGAACATTTTTTTTTTTTTTTCTATGGTCTTCCATCCGTTCGAACAACTAATGGTGTTAAGTCAGGAGTAAGAAGGCCGTTTCACCCCATGGCAAAAAAATTAAATAAATACAGAGATTTATTTGTTAGATTTGTATATTTAGAGTAATATTAAGCAAATAGGTTCACATATAAAAAGTATATATGTATACTTGATTATATGTCATTGTATATTTGGAGTAATATTAAGTACATAAAGTTTTACCCCCCGGCCCTAGAAAAAAAATGCTTTTTAGTATAAATTTTTTGTTGTAGCTTTAGATCTATGTTTTTATTAATTAATTGAAATAATTCTTAGCCTTTTTTTTTAGAAAGGACGACAAAAAGCTTTGTCGCGATTTCTATTTTGAATAAAGAAAAAAGGCAAGTGTCGGGCCCATTTTTTGGAAACCGGGCGAGAAAAACCATACAAATGTATACTCTACTCCCCAAAGACACCTATGTACTAGATCAACTCAACTCGCGCACCACAACTAGCGCCCACTCAACTCTTGGTCGAAGAGACTTAACTAAAGCAACTCAACACAACCAATAACACGGATGGGAGGAAAATAAACATGGCGCTCCGCTCGGTTGGATTGGGTCGTCAACATGAGCCTCCATCCACAACAACCCGGTCGGATTGGGACATTGACAACAAACTTACTCCACCACCACTAGCACAAAACCCCACGACCACGACAAAGGGAAACGAGCGAAACCGGACCACCCGAGACCACCATTTTATATTATCACTTGTGTAGATCTACTCATGTGAAGCATAACAATTTAGAACTTGTAGTATATGAGACATGTATATATTACGTCTTGTTATGTATTTTTTTGTATTAAGGTGAGAAAAAAAATCTAAAAAAAAAAATCTTATCGTCACATTGGTTTTAAGTGTATTTCTTAAATGAAACCTTGACAACGCATGGGCCCTATACTAGTACAAGGTAAGTAGAAGAGACACACGCGTGAATCGGTTATGTCATATCTCCACTTTATTTTTAAAAGATTACACGAATCGACACATACGTTCAACACACATGCACACTCACCCCTATGAACATTCGAATATGGAAAGAAAATGTTTTGGATAACTTTTCAAATATGAAATATTACTAATATTGAAGTATGGAACATTTTTTTATCATTTGCTCTCTCCTATACTTTTTTAAATAGTTAGGGTAGTATGTCTAGATATATGGTTGATAAATGGGAAGGCACAACCCAACCAATGGATAAATCTCCGGTAGAGTGAAACACATAACATGATTGTTGAATTAATAAATGTTACAACCCATTTCCGGTTAACGCGAAGGGGATGACGGAAGACGTGGCGTGGCGTAAATCGTCGAGGGGCGGCGCGTGGCGCGTGTTGATATTTCTAACATGATCCAAATTAGGAAGGCGAAAAGAAATATATATGGGATATCTATCTAATCATGTTAGCTTGGATATGGGATTAACCTCATGATCCAACAAAGTGAAGTTAGGGCGGTGTTAGTAGTGGGATGTAAACTTAGCATCATTATCCATAGTGGAGTTAATCTCACCGGGATATGTACTCAAGGTATACCACTCATTTCTAGGCATTACCTATACACTAGTCCGTCACCATAGCAATAATGCTCAAAGAAATACGGGTATGGTATTCTTGATAGGCCTTGATAAAAGAATGAACATGATATCGCAAGGCGCACGAGATAGAAATACCATCGTAGCACTTCACGGGGAGTAATCCGTATAGTATTTATATTTTACCACGGGGAAGGTAAGTCTATGGAAAGTAGAGAGAAAAGGGTATCTAATGATTTAGGAAGTGATTTACCTATGAGATCCACTTACGGTTGTATAATCTGAGTAGCCATATGCATCTAACATTACTCAACAGGGATAAGTCACAAGATAAAGATAATTATATAAATGATAACTACCCAAGTCTAAGATCATCATATGCCACTAGTATCATACGAGCTATTAGCATGTTATAGAAAGAACAAAAAAGAATATTCCTAAGATACTCCTAATCATATGTCAATGAATACTATAATTAGTGCAATACATCTAGCTATCATGGCAAGGTTGGATTATATCTACACATGGCAAGCATTACCAATAACAACCAAGGACAAAACTTGATCATTACCGTAATTATAAGCTCGACTAGTCCTACATTCTGAGGGTGGATTACAAAAGGACTCAACAGACCGGCTCACTCCCGCGATCTACCACACGGCCGGAATGTAGGGTGCAATTGCGATAAACGTTGTATAAACACCACGTTTACACATTGCTTATCACCCACATAGTGATCATCTACGTGGATGCTATACAATTTCATGCATAAAATATAAGACAAACTCACTAAACTAAACAAATAATCATAGCATGCATAAACACATATCAATAAGAATATAATCATTATATAGATCAAAAGTCATAACAATAATGTATCAATAATAATACTTACGGTCGAATACAAGAACGAAGTCACAAGAATGATGCTCCTTCTCTTTGCTTGACTATCGGGAACTCAAGATGAACTTGATCTTCAACTAGAACTAGCTAGATAGCTAACTACTTCTAGTATGATGAACTAGGGCTTAGGTCTAGACTTGGTTGGACTTGAGATGGATTGATAATGAACTAGTATGAATTGATAATGAATTGATTATTAGCCCCGGTCGGTTTGGTCTTCTTATATAGGACTTGGCGATGAATGTGAACCATTGGATCAAACCGACCTTCAATAATCGGTGTAGATACAACCTCAAGGTCGGTGGTAAACCGACATAAAAATGTGAGGTGGGTGGGACCCACCCGGCGGCCTACCTGGCAACCGGGCGGCCGCCCGGTGTCATGCCACCTCGGCTTCTGTTTCTTCCGGGTGTCCTCCGGTACCTTCTAGAGTGTTTTAGTCCACTTTTAGGGTTGAGTTACTTCACGGTCAAGTCTTGTCATCATATGTCTTGTATATTCCTAACTTTCTCCATTCTTCTCTGCATTTATCCGTTAAGTCCCCGAAAGTCACGTAATACCAAAACTTCGTGGAAATATATTAGTTAGACCCCTAGACTTATGTTGACGTCTAACTTTAAGCCCTTATTTCATGTTAATTGATTAATAAAATTAAGCTATAACAGTGTCATCAACAAATACTTGTACACGGGCGGTGTGGCGGCGCTATTTGGAGGCGGCGGCGGCGGCGTGGAGAGTAGAGATAGGTAGGGTTAACCACATCGCGGTCACTAACAATTGACCTTGGTAAACCATGTAATCTAACAATCTCGAGAATTTTTTTGATCCACTTGAAGTTGCTTGTGTATGGGTGAGAGAGGGGTATGAAGTGTCCATACTTGGATAAGCGATCAACAACTGTCAAAATTACTGACTTGGTGCCAACTTTGGGATGTGCTTCAATGAAGTCCATTGAAATATCCTCCCATATACGTTGCAGAACTGGGAAAGGTTGAAGAAGTCCACCGGATGTAGATGTTCGATTTTGTTACATTGGCATACTAAGCAATCATTCACAAAATCTCGACAATGCGTTTATCATGTTTGATAGAGAAAGTCCGACGGAATCGATGCAATGTTTTTACGTATTCTATCATGAGCTGAATTATGAGTTGCATGAAGAATGGTCTCAAGGTGTTTGGATGATTGTGAAAGCCATGCCTTTTTGTTGAACGTGTAATCGGCCATTACGAACTTCCCATGTTTGAATCCTTACCATTGATTATGGCATCAATAAGGTTTATGACTTCATCACTTTGAATGCAATTTTCTCAAGTAATTGATCAAACAAACCCAATTGAATTTACGAAATAGCCATTAACGAAGATTCCTTGGTGTTACGATGAGATAATGCATCCGCCACCACATTGGATTTCTTAGGGTTTGTATTCTCAAAGGAAGTCATAACCAAGTAATTTGCTAACCCATTGGTGTTGAGAAATGGTGGATAGATGTTGATCTAAAATGTATTTGAGACTGTAATGATCCGACCTTATAATAAAGGGGCCCCCCAAAGATACGGCCGCCAATGTTTGATTTATTTCTTACCCGGCCCAATGAGTTCTTGTTCATAAGCGACCAACTTTTTTGTACTTATTAGGCATTCTTTTGCTAAAGTAAGCTATCGGACCATTGCCCTGATGCAATACAACACCCATACCAGTACCAGAAGCATCACACTCCACCACGAAAAGCTTGTTGAAGTCTGGAAGTTGAAGGACTGGTGCTGATGACAATGTCCCCTTCAGATGTTCAAAGGCTGTTGTTGCTAGAGGTGTCCAAACGAATGAATCCTTTTTAAGAAGTTCTGTTAGAGGTCTCGCAATCGTACCATAATCCATAATGAATTTTGTGTAGTAACCTGCAAGTCCCAAGAAACCTCGGAGTTCTCGGAGAGTTGTAGGTATTAGCCAAGTCGTAATGCGCCTCTATCTTCTCGGGATCAACAGCTACTCCGCCATCAGAAATAATATGTCCTAGATAACCCAGTTGTGATTGACCAAAGAGGCATTTAGATTTCTTTAAGAAAATGTTATGAGATGCCAGTACCTTGAAGATATCTTCCACATGTGCAAGATGTTCAATCCAGGATTTGCTGAAGATTAAAATATCATCGAAGAAAACCAGGACAAATTTTCGTAGAAAAGGTCCTAAAATATCATTCATCAAGGCTTGAAAGGTTGAAGGTGCATTGCATAAATCGAAAGGCATGAGCAAAAATTTAAAGTGCCCATGATGTGTTACTCAAGGTCGTCTTTTTTCGATATCCGGGGATGCATGCGTCTTGTTGGTAATTCTTAGCGTAAGCGTATAATTCCGCAAGCGCCTTAGGAATACCGTTGTAGCTTTCACCCGAGTATTCGAGGTATCGATTTCCATGGGGAACGAGAAGTGAACTAGAGAAGAATCAAGATCGTCCAAAGATAGGTAGAATGATATTTTTGTAGGTTGAGAGGGGTTTTCTAAGGTACTCCCAAGATCACTAGAAAACCTAGGTTTAGGCTTACTTGTACTTGCTTACTTGAACAACGACCTTTCCGATTCTCGAAAAGACTGGGAAAAAGTAATCGGAGAAAGCCGCCTAAAAAACTCTACGAAAACACCAACCCTAGCACGTGGTGGAATACAAAGGCCTGATCGGAGCTGTCACCCCGGGGCTACCACAACTATCCCGTAAGGTTGAAGCAAACTTCAGTGCCTAGGTAGTCTAGACACCACGCCTACACTAATGATTACGATTCTAGTCACAATTTATAACAAGAGCCTTTGGTCGAATCGGAGATCCCGCAAGCAAGTAAGTGAACGCTAAACTTTAGTTAAATAGATAACTTCGGAAATTACGAAGAAATACCGCGGATCTTACTCACGAAGTAGTCGTCTCCATAGAGGTACAAGTTGAGAAGAACTTCGATGAACTTCGGCTTCTCCTTCGCTCTCCCCTCTCCTCTCTTCCTCTTTTCTAATAGATACAACTAGGTGGAGAGCACCTAGAGGGACACTACAACAATGTAAATGATGTGGAAATAAAGCTTTATTGTGTAGAATGTGTTTTACAATGGAGAGATGGCCTCTATTTATAGGAGAGGGGAGGTAGAGGCAATCCCTATACAAGAAAACTTTTCCTACCGCCTCCCAGCCATGCAAACCGACCTGGGGAGGTCGGCATCTAAGTTTCCTAATGAGCTGTGGTGAAAATCGGCCAAGAACCGGTCAGATAGACGGTGAACCGGACCAAAACCGGTGGAATGTTGTGCTGTTTGCATTTCTGGAAAGAATCTTAGGTCGGTGGGTGGCCGAACCGGCCGGTCAGGCGGTCCACGTGCACCTGAACCGCACAAACCAGCAACCGCCTCCTGTCCTCCTGTCTGCGTGCGCCACGTGGCCTCATGGGCCGGCTGAGTCGCGCCCGAGCGCGCTTGAACGCGCGCGCTTGCGCGTGGGATGCCGCCAGAGCACGTGGCTGCCTCCGGTTGGTGGGCTGGGTCGCCCGCTCCCCAGCAGGCCGACAGCTGCTGGGCTACAGGGGCCCGCCTGGCCCGTCCTTGTCCCCCCTGCTATGCCGACACTGCTGCTGCTGCGGGGCCCTCCTGGCAGCCGCTGCTTCCTGCGACTGCAGCTTCAGAGCGCTGCTTTTTGCCACATGTCAGTCCCTGGTAGGTGTGCATGGTTATGTAGCTGACGTGTGGGACCCATATTGCATGCTAATTTTATTTGTCCAATATCTTTTCATTCCAGGGGTCCAAATATAGCAAATGATATGTCCATTTTGATCGGCGCGACGAGCTCTTCGTAATGGTATACTCCGTTTTGTCATTTAAGATACTTTATTTTGATGATAAATTGAGAATTCCTCGCAAAAAAAGTGGAGACACCAAAACTTCGTGGAACTTGTTATATAAATAATATTTTATTATGATATGCCATGGAATTTTGTCATTATTGATGCATATTGACGGTTCTAAAACATGCATTAATGACCGTCAACAAGCTCCCCACACTTGGATCTTTGCTCGTCTCGACGAAAGGTTAAAGATAAATTAAACATAAACATAGCAATTCAAGATATGAACCCGACATAAACATCATTCGAAACATACCTCATACCCGCGGGATATGTGGAGTGTCTAACATATATTCTTGAGCGGTTGAGAAATGGAACGGCTCTGAAGCAAAGTCATCTCATCCCGTTTCACATCCGAGTAACTTGGAGGTTTTTGTAATATTTTGAAAATAAGACATAGTTCACAAGTACTCCTCAAATGGTACTCTCAAATCACCCAATGTGTATATTTTTCCTCACCAAGGCATTTTTTTAGCATTGCCTTCTTTTTTTCTTCCTACCTCTAAAAGGCTTATGTGGAGCTTAGGTAGGGAGAACATTTGTGAGGCATACTTGCAAAGGCATATTTTTTGTTTGGGTCAAACAATGGATCCATGGAGAAAAATGTCATACAATCAAATCAAGATGTGCAAGTGTGTGGATATATGGTGGATATATAAAGTGGCTAACCTATTTCTACTATGCTCCTTGAAACATCTCTCTTTTATTGAGACTTTGAAAAATAAATATTTGTGAGAGCATGGGCTATCTTTTATTCTCATCTTTTTCTTTCTTTCTTTCTTTTCTTTTTTTTCACTTTTCTCTTTCTCTCTCTTTTTTTTTCTATGATAGTCACATGTCTCTTTTCCCTTTTTTTTTTCAAACTTTTGAGAGAGAGAGAGAGAGAGAGAGAGAGATGAACAAGTATTTGGAGCATTTATTTTGGAAGAACCTAACAAAGATATTTTTGTTCACTCCTAGTCTAGGAGTAGAACATTTTTGGATGGATCTAAATGGAAGGCATGTTTTGCGCCTACTCCCATGTAGGAGTAGTGCATTTATTTGGTGGTGTGTACGTGATCTTGATTTAAGAGCATGATAAAATTCTCAACACGGGTCAACAAAGTTTGACATAGTCAATGCAATGACAAGTAGCATATGTAGAAGGGTTTGAGAATGTAACATGATTTATGGCCTTGGTAGGAATTTGCTAACCATTGAGGAGTAAGTGAAACTATGATTTTTGATATTTTATCAAAAAAGAAATTCTCCAAGTACTTTGAATAGAAAAGGTTGGATTTCCGTGCCAAAGACATATCTCACTTCACAACAACTTAGGCAATATGTTTTCCTATATATGTTTTTCCCCACAAGCACTAAGGATATGTAAGGAGCAAAATTTATGCAGGCCATACTCAAAGAGCTATATTCATATTTACTTTCAAAATTCAAATCTAAGTGTGGACTTGGTTCTATTTAAATTTCCAAGAAGTGTAGAACCAGGGCATGCATATGAACAGTGGGAAGGAAGTGATCAAACCGAGTTGTGTACATGTTCTTCCACCAGTTCATGATGTGGCTTGGTGCTTTTGTTTTTTTTTCAACAACGTTCACCCTTCGTTCCTGTAGATGTTAGTGATATAGAATACCCCAAGGGCAGCACCATATTTTTTTATAACATTTGTATTTATATGGTTTTTTTTTTTTTAGAGAGAGGCCAGATCTTTATTTCAAAATAAGAACAAGATAGAACAAATTTATTATGCAAAACAAAATTATTTATTTATTTTTGTTATTATCAAACATGTTCATCCATCTTTCATTCAAGCTCAAGCAAGACCAAGGTAAAGTTTGCAACAAAAACATAGTCTTGTTTTATCTCCATCATGGATTACTTCTCATTGTTTATGAAAATAAATACTCTAAGCTCATTGACCAAGATTCAACACCATGTCGAATTTTGATCAAAGAAGGTCATTTTTAACCTAAGCACCATGCTTAATTTAAAAAGGCCTATGGATGTACTCATGAATATATCCAAACAAGAGCATATATCACAAACAAAGGAAGCATGATTTTGCATGATCATAAGGAGACAACATTGAGTAAATGAGTTGGTGAACAATTGTTACCTTTGCATTACCCGAGTGTACTTTCTTGGCGGATATGTGGATGGAATCTTTGTAGATGCTTTGCCGAGGGCTTTATCGCACATGATCGTATTTCGGGCAATCATCAACTCATAAGCTTTGATGATAGCAAAGGTCTAGAAGGGAATCCTCCTTCTCTCTCTTCTTTTATTATTTTTTTTTCTTTGCCATTTTTTTTCACTCTCTTTTTTTTCTATATATTTCTTATCTTTTTTTTTCTTTTTTTTTCTTTAGCAAGGTCGGGCTCGCATCATCATTTTTTTGACCCCTTGGTGTGTGTGGAACTTGGACATGATAATGACGTAAGTGTTGTACCCGATAATACCTTGAGAGAGCATCTCAGTGCATTGTCGTTCCAGTTCATTCTTCTGTATCTGAGGGTAGCGGTAAGGGCGAACAACTGTTTGTTGAGTAGGATCTTTCAGATGAATTCGATGGTCGTAGCGTCTCTGAGGTGGAAGTCCTGAAGGCACTTTGGAGAGTTTTTGAAATTTGCACAAATGTAGGTTCCGTTGGGGGATCACATGAAAGGATATGAATACCGTGGAGGTTCTGTTTCCTTGGATAGGCTGTACCATGTGATCGGGTTGTCCGTTGCACCAAAATTTCATAAAGTTTATTAAAATTCCACATGATGTTTCCCGGAGAGCTCAACCATTCCACACCAAAGACAACATCATAGCCACCCAATTTAATGTCAAAGAAATCTGCTTTGAAACTTTCCATAGCAATGGAAAATTGAACGTCACCATACCTCCCAACATTAGTTACATGTTGTCCATTAGCGATAGCGACTTCGGAGAGACCGATGTGAGGGAGAGCTCATTAAGTTCAGTTTAGTTGCCAATTTAGAGTCCAAAAATTGTGTGTTGAACTAGAATCTAATAAAAGCAAGAAATTGTTGCCATTTATATTGATAAGTAATTGCATAGTAGGGCATGTAGATATGCCAGTTAATCCATGGACTGATATTTGAACATCTGAATGTCGTCGAATATTTACCTTTGAATTCTGTCGACGTGTTGCTATAGAGACATCCGCCGTGCTATAGCGATCTCCATATCGTGGTTGGTGTAGTTGGACATCTATCTAAATCGAGAGGTGCTAACCCAAAGAATATATAACATAACCCGTTGTTTGGGAGAGAGGTGTTGTACCTTATTCAAGTGTGGTCGTGAATTTATTTGTATAATTGTCCAAGTCTCCCGCTTGACGTGAAGGCGTCATATCGCCAAGATGATTATGCAGTGGTGATACAAAACGCTTGTTAATTGTTGCGTAAAAATTACGCCAAGCCGGGTGACCCAATTCATTTTCCCAACGAATAAACCAAGATAATACGCTCACTTGAAGGTGGAACGAAGCAAGCTGCATCCGATCATTATCTTTGATGCCTTAAGTGAGAAAAATTTATTGCATTTATACGTACCAATGAGAAGGATCTCCTTTACCATCATACTCGGAAAAATAATTTCAGATTATTGCCGGTCCGTCTAGGAATTTCTAGAGGGATTAATTTCCGTGGAAATTTACGTAGCAATTTCTCGTATGAATTTCCAGGCGTCGATGGTCAGTAGAATTTTTGGGGTGAGGAGGCGGCGGCCGTGGTGAACTCATCGTTGTCCACAGATCAAAGAAAACGCTTGGAGGGCGTAAACGTGCTTAGCCGATGATGGGGGCGATGACGCCCATGGCTCTGATGTAGTTGTTGATGATGTTGTTGGCGTTACGCATGAATTTCGCCCAAATCGAGGCCATTGGATCGTCCGGTCTCCTGATACCAATCCGTCACAACCCGTTCCCGGTCAACGCGAAGGGATGATGAAAGACGGGCGTGGCGTAAATCGCCGAGGCGGCGCGCAAGCGGCGTGGCGCGGGCGTGCGGTGGCGAGGGGCGGTGGCGGGCGGCGGGCGGGCGCTAGGCCGAGGCGGCGGCGGCGCGGAGAGTAGAGATAGGTAGGGTTAAACCCTAAATTATTTCTTGATTGACCGTCTCACAATAGTTGCCCATATTTATATGAGGGGTTTACAATTGCTAACGGGTCAAGCCCATTAGTCTTTTCGAGCTTACTTTAATTTAACTAAATAAATTTACTAATAAAAGTTATATAATAATTAATTATTCAGCCACTCCGCTTATTCGGACGACTCATTGACTGAGTGTGACAATAAATCTCCAAGGTGACTCGGCTACGGACTACTCTCTTTGTCGTGTAATATATTGTATTCTAGTATTCAGAAAATGCCCTCCAATATAAAGCATTCTAGAGGGCAAAAGGTAATTTTACATTAAATAATTTTCATTTTTCAGCCAACCACGATTAATGATGTTGACGATAGTGTCTGATTAAGAAATAAAATGAGGGTAAATGCACTTTTATGTTCTCTCTTATTTTGTCTTACAATTTATAAAATACACTATATTACAGTACAGGGGATTAGAGCGGGAATCATATAGATTAATTAATTAATTCAAAAACAAGGACATGCTAAAGGTGAAGCCATATACCACTCTAGCGGATCACTTCGGTTTATGTAAACACACTTTTTTTTGAAACGATTAGATTATGGATAATTTATATCCGGCTTCATCTATGAATAGATATAATCGTACCAATTATTACAAAAAATCACCAGGCACACACTTGGGCTGTATAAACAACCAGTTTAAAGCCGAACAAAAAAAAAACAAAAACGATGATAAAGTTTTGGCTAGTTGACAACCATCCATTGGATCCAAAGAACTCTAAAGCTCACGTCTCCAGAGTCCAGATGCTGACCAACAAGGTCAATTACATTATTCAAAATCACAACATTAAGTAAGGAGCGACGAAACACGCAGCTGATTCTAATATCAGCTCCTGGCATACATTTTTCTTGTCAGAGAGGTGAAGCCAACAACTGCTTGCACATAAACCCAGTCAAACAATGTATCATAGAACGTGAAGCAAACAATTCTCCACTTCGTCTTGAACAAGAGGATGCAGAAGACTGTCCAGAGCCCTATCACAAATCCGGAGCTCGTGCTGAGGTAAAGGGAAACGTCATTGCTTCCATCCTTGTGGTCTTCTGGTGCAGGAGGGATAAGGTTCGCTCCAGGACATTTCCTTTTGAGAGGAGGACCGCAGAGACCTGGGTTGCCGACATAGATTGATTCCGGATCATCGAGCACTTGCAGCTGATTTCCAGATGGTATCTTTCCTGATAGATTGTTATATGAGAGGTTCAAGTGGCTCAAATATGTGAGATCTGATAAGCTTGTGGGGATTTCACCGGATAGCTTATTGTGTGATATGTCGAGGGATTCTACTTGTGCCAAGTCACCGATTTTTCTAGGAATTTCTCCACTTAAGGCATTCCATGACAAGTTCAAGTTATTCAGTGCAACAAGAGTGCTGATCTCTTCAGGTATCTCTCCAGTCAGATTGTTCCAAGATAAATCCAGATTCACCATATAAATTATTTCTCCTGTATATAGCCGCTCTTGACCTTTTGTGACTACAGTAAAACTGTCATTATAATCCACCATTTCATTTGCACCAAAAAGTATTCCAGAAGCCAGTGGATCTTCATACTCATCATCATTGTCACCTGTTACCGTTAGTGTCATCCCCTTCCAGTTGACAATAGATTTTGGTATGATGCCTGAGAAGTTATTGTAGGCGAGGTCCAAATACTGAAGATTAATCAGATTCACCAATTCGACTGGAATGTGACCGCAAAACATATTATGCCTTAACCGCAAGAAAGTCAAGGATGGTAGCTTATACCCAATCCATGACGGTAAAGTCCCAAGGAATTGATTTTGTGACAGATCAAGGAATATGAGTTTTTGGCAGTTTTGGAGAAATAATGGAAATTCACCGGAGAGGTGGTTATTTCTTAAGCTTAGGGTATGAATGCCCAAACTTGTCTTGTTTGTTGTGTATTCATATCCGAGGCAATCAGGAAGCGATCCAGTGAGATTATTACCTGAGATATCTAAGAATTCTAGTGACTGGAGCTTGCAGAATGAAGATGGGACAGTGCCAGAAATGGAATTGTTATATAGAAAAAGTGTTTCAAGCCTGGGCGCTCCAAAATCTAGTGGCAGTGGACCATATAAGTTGTTTCTACTAAGATCCAAATGAGTTAGATCAACATGAAGCTTAGGTATTGGACCACTGAACTGGTTAGAACTTAGATCTATTGTAGATGCTCTCATAAGTTTCATTTTAGGTGATAGTAAACCACTAATTTGATTGCTTCTCATGTTCAGATAGCCAACCGAGGAAGCTGTTGTCCAAAACCAATCTGGAACCTTGTCTGATATGCTTGTGTTTGAGATGTCAAAATTGTTCATCTTATTTTGCCATCTTAGCCAAATTGGAAATTTAGGACCCAGGTTGCACGACCGAAGCTGAAGCCCTGTAAGATTAAAGGGTGGAACCCAAGTCAAGTTCACTCTAATGGCTATGGGTTGTCAGACAGCGACAAGCTTTCCAAGTTTACTAGGCCTGACAAATGCCCTTCATGCAAGTCACCGTCTAGGTTGTTGGAGCTTAGGTCCAAGTCGGTTAGATATGTGAGCTGTCCTACGCACAGTGGCACAGGACCAGTGAGGCTGTTGGAGCTTAGGTCCAAGTAAGTTAGATACGTGAGCTGTCCTACCCACGGTGGCACAGGACCAGTGAGCTTATTACCACTGAGATAAAGCCATGTCAAATTTCTGAAGGGTTCTAATTTGGCTGGTAGGTTTCCTGTCAGATTGCTGAAGCCTAGGTCCAACATTTTCAGTTTATTCCATGAACAACTAGGTAAACGTTTGAAGAATTCTGCTATACTCTCATTGATGTTGTTTAAAGACAAAGATAACTCTTCCAGGCTACAAAGATTTTTCAAGTTTGAAGGTATCATGCCCACAAGGTCATTTCCTGATAAATCAAGTCGCACCATGGAGGTCATATTCCCTAACTCATACGGAAATGGACCATGCAACAGACTGGCTGTGACATCAAGTTGCTTGAGGCCAGTTAAATACCAAAACCAGTTGCGTGCGATATGCTTGTGGAAATTGTTACCCGAAATTCTGAGAGATTCAAGAGATGTCAGATTTGAATCCAAAAGATAATCCGGGCAGTTGCTAAGCTCACAGTAAGAGAGATCAAGACTTACAAGAGAAGGAAGCTTGTTCACCACAGAAACCCAGTTCGTGATGGTACTGAGGTTCACCGAGCTCATGTCGAGGTGCTCAAGGGAAGATAACCGTGACAGCCAGGTGATATCCGTGGAGTGCGTGTCACCCAAACTGGAATCAAGATTCAAGTAACGCAAGTTGGAGAGGTTACCCAGCTGTGGTGGTATTCTTCCAACTAAGCTGGACCTCGACAGGTCGAGATATCTCAATTCATGTAAAGAGCCCAAGAACTTGGGTATTTTCACCATGCTGAACTGGTTGCAGCTAAGGTCCAGATACTGCAAGTGTTGCAAACCAACAAGTGGGGAGCTTATGTTACCTCCAAGCACCTGCGCAACACTGTTGTCGTGGCAGTCCGGGCCTTGTAGATTGAGCTTAACAACATGACCGGTTGTGTTGCTGCACTGGACGCCCTTCCATTCGCAACAGTTGTCTCCCTTCCATGATGACAGGCTGTTTGCAGGATCTGAAAGGCCAGCTCTGAAGGCGAGGAGAGCTGACCGCTCATGGGCTATGCACCTCTTGATGGTATCATTGGTGTGGGTGGATGCCTCTGTGAAGCTTTCGGTGTGGGTAAAACGAGCAGGGTTATGGCTATCTGTATGCAGTAGATGTCAGCCCTGGCCATTGTTGCTTTGCTTTGCTTTGGGTCTCTCTGATCTTCTTTATATGGTGATAAATTTAACTCTAGTGTTTCCAGTGTTTGAACTAGTCTGTATGTTGATAAATTTATATTAGTGTGTCATGAAAAGATTGGAGGAGCAATTTCCTATCTCCTATCGATCATTGGTGTGTCTGTGCTGAACGCAGGCTTCGCGGGTGCCAAATCTCAGCTTGCACGACAGGTTTGCTGGCCGGCTGCTCACCAGGCCGGCCGCCGGCTGCCAGGCTGCCGGAGCAGCCAGTGTACACGGCCATATTTGGCCAAATTTAACAAAAACATATTAACTTAGAATAAAAACCTGTGCAAACATTTAGAATAAAATGCACGTCCCAAATGCATAATTTGAGCACAAATGGTTCATGTCACATGTCCATAATTTAAGCATAAATGACTTAGTGTCACAAATCCATAAGTTAAGCCTAAATGATTTCGCCTCACAAATGCATAATTTGAGCCTAAATAAATTAAAAAAAAACTCGACGCACGGGGACTAAGACTAGCCCGGGCATTTTTGCTTAAGAAGACCTTCTCACGGGTTGAGAAAACACACCGAACCTCTGCTCTACTACGACACGGGGGCACCGTTACCAGTGTGAGAACCGGGCGGGCCTAACAACCTGTGCTTTGGCCATGGGACGACGAGGAGGTTTTTTAACCACGGTCGAAATTCTAAAAATTCGCTCCCCATGGGGAGTCGAACCCAAGACTTGTGTAGTGCCTCGGAGTGACTCTAACCATTAGGGGCACCGTTACCCAGTGAGAACGGGCGGGCCTAACAACCTGTGCTTTGGCCATGGGACGACGAGGAGGAGGTTTTTAACCACGGTCGAAAATTCTAAAAATTCGCTCCCCCACGGAGTCGAACCCAAGACTTGTGGAGTGCCTCAGAGTGACTCTAACCATTAGGCTAGAGGCTCTTTGGCATTTGAGCCTAAATAAGGTTTGCAAATCCATAATTTGAACCCAAACAAGTTCAGCTCATAGCAAAAAAAAAAAAAAATCATGAGTTTACATCTCACAAAATGAAGTGTTCACATGTTTCAAAATATCATTCATCCAATATGTACCTTTCTTTTTGACATCATCTTTGATGCAACTGTAGTAGGTATCCTCTCAGGAGTAGTGGCCACAGTTTGTGAAGAACTTCCATCTCCCATCAAAAAGCAAGATGACGACAATTAGATAAATATTTTTGTCATATTTGTACATCAAATGACATATGTTATACGTACTACCGTTTCTTACCTTGTAGTCACCGTTTCTGGACTACCTTCTAGTATTTGTTCTCTAGTTGGCTATAGCTGAGGCTAATGGCCAAATAGCCGGCCTCTGCATCTCAGCCTGCACAACAGGCTTGCTGGCCGGCTGCTCCCCAGGCTGGCTGACTGGCTGGCCAGCCGGCAGGCTGCTGGCTACCTGGCTGCAAGAGCAGCTCGTGTACACGGCCATTTGGCCAAATTTGAAAAAAAAAAAAACATATATGTAATGTAATAGAATAAAAACTGTGCAAAAAATAAGAATAAAATAGTTCATATCCCAGATGCATAATTTGAGAATAAATAACTCATCTCACTATCCATAATAAATGACTCACACATCCATAATATAAGCGGGTTGGGTCCCCTTGCCATCTAGACATGCACCCATGATGGTTAATTTGTTGACAACACTTAATAAAAGTCATTAGCCCTTTAATTGTATGGTCAACATCACCTAAAACTACCAATGGCTATTTCACTTACAATCTTCCATTTTTGGTGATTGGTTGGCAACACAATGAAGGCTTACATTTAGTTGCAAAGATTGAGCTGATGATAAATAATATGAATATAAATGCCCCCTTCATGTATGCACTTTTAGAATTTGAATTCTTCCACGGTCCTAAAATGAGAAATGATACATACGTCTTCGAACAAGTTTCCCCTTATATCTCTATACAATCGTACGTAGGTTGTAGAAAAAACAGTGTCATACTAGAAAGCTGCACGGCTTTGCCGCTATGGCCATCGTTAGCTATTTTTCCCCCTTCTTTTTGTAGTTAGGTACATCAGTACGAATAATGGTATCTCAATTGTTCTTTGTACAATATATTAGTATTTTTTTCGTGTTATCGATAATTGTATATGTCAACCGTGGGTTTACCACTTCACTATCTTTTTTTTTATTGTTTGAGTATTTTTTTTGAGCTGAGATATATGTTTTTTTTTGCTATACTTGTTGGGGCTAAAGAATGGTAGGCAAAATGTAAAGTGAAATCTTTGCACTAAAAAGATGCTTATTTTGGTTCGACTGCACACATTTGTTTGTGAGGATTCAAAAACGATTTGATTTTTATTTTATGATTTTCCTATATATGCAAGTTCTAAGTTTTAACATATTTTTAAAAGAATTTTTTTTTAGTACACGCATAATACAGGCGCTCACAACACGCACGCACTCACCCTATGAATACACGTCATAAAACCATACCCCTATGAGCACCTCCGAAAATTTGGGCCAACAGATTCGAGAGGCTCCCGAAGTCACCATTGTCGCCATGGTGGTCACAATTATTCCCAAGCGACGGTGCTGCAAGATGGGATGAGCTCCTCCATTGCCGAATTACGCCATCTGAGGTACTTTAGATCTTAATTAGCTTCAATGGCATCAACGTCACATGGTTAACACGCTGCCTAATCTCGAATTGTAGTCACTTCAATACCATGGCTACTTTGGTATTGTATGGATCTAATTCAATTCCAGCTCCTTCAATACTTATCTCCAAACAGACCATTAGCCTTTGCTAAAGTTTAGCGCATGACATTGGTACGCCATCTCTATCACAATGCATAATTATAAAAGTGATTAAAGTTGGAAAGATATAAACTGGCACCTGGCAATCAAAGCTTCCTACTAATCATATGCATACTATGTGTATGTTATTGATATTGCCAAAAGAACATACGACACATTAGTAGGTTTATTACTATAAAGATATGTCAGGTCTATCAGTCATAAAATAATACTTAATATATAATTTATTAGTCCGTGAAAATAATAATTTGACACCTGGCAATCAGTAGTTTCCAATAAAAATAGATACTACTTTATTCTCTACACTTTTAATTGAAGAATTTATTGATGATTTTGAACCCATTAAAGTGTTGGATCAGGTTTGGGTGACTGTCACCAAGGTACTGCGTGCCCTCCGTTCCTTCCTCCCACTTTGGGCTATGGGGACTATGATTGGTGCTACGCAAAAGGTGGATATCTATCACCTTCGAACTACTGAGGCGAGTACGCATTCTGGTGGCAGTATGGGATATCAGTAAAATTCCAAAGCATGCAGATGTTTGCGTAAAAGGGAAAGTGTATCGCCTTTATTTTAAAGCGGATGAAGTGATTGAGGAATCCGCTATTCGGAAGATGAAGATCAGTTGGGCAAGGATGACAATGACCTGGATGGTGATAAGGACCATGAGATGAAAGAGGCTGATGACCCACCAAATCCTCGGAGTGAAGCGAAGAACAATTTTTCTGCTAAAAGCTCCATCCCGAATACCTCTCACGGTGGCGCTCATCATAAACAAGCAGCCCTGATTGAAGAAGTACTTGGATATGGCCTGTGGAGCGGCGGCTCTTCGATGAACTTAGTCTTAAAGTCATGGAGAATGAGGGGGGACGAAGACAAGAAGTGTTACTCAAGATCGACCGGAGAGGAGCGAGCAATCTATAATACCATGATTGCTCCTCCTATCCTGCCTCATCCTTTTGTTTTTGATGATGAGCTTGAACAAGCAACAAAGCGAACCACTTATACTACCCACTACTTACGAGGTGGGTGGACTACCGCTACTCTTCTACCCGACGTCGCCGACTACCTCCAAATCCTACTAGTTGAGGAGAGGGGGGCTCCCCTTGTCTTGCAGCTACTCCTTCAGTGGAGGGAAGGGCGGGCTCACAATTGCTTTACCCGGGCCCTCTCCTTGGGAGGGGACGAGGGCGACCCGGCGACTCCCGAGGACAAGCGAGGAGGCTGCTGTCGCTGGCCGACACCTCTACACGCCGACCTTGCTGCCACACTTCCTCCTTCTAAGGAGGGAGGGACGGCTGCTGTAGATGCTACATCTGCCCTTGCCGTGGGAGGTGGTTCCACACCTCTACTCGTCGTGGACTCTACCTCGACACTGGTGGGCAGTGGGGCGCCTGCTCAGGCGCTGCTGCTTCCCAGGACCATAGGAGTCACGTCAATGGCGGAGGATTTGACCTCGCTGTTGGCTTCCTCTTACACGGGAGGCTGGGAGAGTTTCTTCACCATCAATGACTCTCCCTGATTCCCGAGTCTTCGCAGCACGTGGATCTTTGGTGCGGCGGTGTGCGGCCTACCTCCACCGGCGGCACCCCCACCGGTCCCAAATGGCGGCGCAGGAGTTCAAGCTGGAGAAGCTCTCGCACACTTGCCGAACAGATGACCACACCTTGAAGAAGACGGCGCGAATGGCTGCCAAAAAGAATTTGGAGACAGGTAAATCTTTCACTACCTTTTCAGATTCCCGTATTTCTTCAAACCTGAATAGGGTTGGCATCAACCTAGGCAGTGATACTTCTTTTGTTCTAGCTACAACGATTGCTATTAAAAATTTAGAAATTGATAGATTAGTAGTTTCAAATAATCAAAAAAAAGCAACCTAAGAAAAATTCTATTTCTTTAGAAGTGAGTAATGATGAGAGAGAATCTCAGCTTGATGCAATTCTCAGCCATCATGATGGTTATTTAAATGAGTACTTGCAGGACGTGGTGTCGATCAAATACTAGATCTTTCTCCTGTCCATAGAAAGAAAAAAGCAAGTAAAACCAAATATACCAAAAATGGTAAACTTGCTTCAAAGCCAAAAACCGCTTCTAAAGTTGTAAGATGAAAGGGATATTCTGGAATATCAGAGGTCTTGCAGAACTTGGCTAAACACAGATATTTGGCGGAACTTGTTAAGGAAGAGCAAATTAATTTCATCGCTCTTTCCGAGACGGTAGAGATTCCTTTCCGGATAATGTTCTAAAAAACTCGTTGTGCCGGGTCGATTTTGTTTGGCATAGTATGGCACCACACACGGAAGATCCGGGGATTCTCCTTGGGGTTGATATGCTTATTTATGATATTGGGGCCATTGTAGAAGGGATTTCTATGTGAAATTCACCCCTACGTTGTAAAAGTGATGGCTTCAAATTTGCGCTATTTGTGGTCTATGGACCCGGCACAACAAGAACATAAACAAGCCTTTTTAGCGAATTGGCGAATGCCTGCTCACAAGAATCTTTACCTTATATTATTGGTGGAGATTTTAATATCATGAGGCATCCTCGGGATAACAAAGACTGAGTTTTTGACTTCAAATGGCCTAATCTGTTTAATGTTGTCATCGAATCCCCGGACCTCAAGGAGATTGTTATGTCCGGTCGCCAATATACTTGGGCTGGTCCGGGCAATGAGCCTCTCTTTGAGAAGCTCGATAGAGTCCTAGTTACTATGGAATGGGAAGATAGATTTCCCCGATCGACAGTTGAGGCTAGAGATAGGAATATTTCGGATCATACTCCCTTGTCCTTAGTACGGGCTCCTCCACCCATCGAATAACCAAAAAGACCCTTCAAATTTGAAAGGGGTTGGCTTATTCGTGGCGGTTTCTATGAAATGGTTGTAAATATTTGGCAAAATGAAACCTCGGGGTAGCCCTCTAGAGAGATGGCGTAATAAAATCCGTGAGGCTTAGACAACATCTTCGAGGATGGGCCCAAAATATCTCGGGAACATACCGAAAAGAAAAAAAAAAGAAGTCATGTTGTCTCTTTTAGATGGCCTGGATAAAAAAGCAGAAAATTTACCCCTCTCTGATCAGGAGATTAATCTAAAATAATTCCTAAAAGAGAGGTTAGTTCTTCTCTTGAGAGAAGAAGAACTAAAATGGTATGAAAGAGCCAAAATTAAGACTCTACTAGAGGGAGATGATAATACTAAATTCTTCCATATGGTAGCCAACGGTAAACATAGAAAAGCGACATATTTACCAACTAGAAAATGAAAATGGCGTTCTAGTTGGAGATGACCAATTAAAAAGCACATCACCCAATATTATAAGGGCCTTTTCGGATCACCGGAGGAAACACATATTTCTCTCATGGAAAATTTAACCCATGATATTCCTCGGTGTCGGAGGAGGAAAATGATGTGCTTGTCGCTGAATTCTGCGGGGCCGAGGTCGAGAGGCTGTTTTCCAAATGGAACATAATAAAGCTCCCCGGACCCGGGGCTTTTCCGGCTGAATTTTACCAAGTCTTCTGGTCAATAATTAAAGATGACCTAATGGCTCTTTTTTCGGACTTCCATAGAGAGAATCTAAATCTTTATAGCCTAAACTTTGGGATAATAACCCTCATCCCAAAAGGCGCGAGAAGCTACAAAAATACAACATTATAGACCTATTTGCGTTCTTAATGTCGGCTTTAAAATCTTCACTAAAGTTGGCACAAATAGGCTCAATAAAGTAGCTCGAGGCCGTGGTCGGCCCAGGCCCAAACGGCCTTCATGCAAGGTCGAAATATAATGGAAGGTGTTGTCATCCTCCATGAGACCATTCATGAACTTCATACCAAAAAGAAGAGACGGGTGGTTTTCAAAATTGACTTCGAAAAAGCCTATGACAAAGTTAAATGGTCCTTTCTTCAACAAACTCTACGCATGAAGGGATTTTCTCCAACATGGTGTAGATGGGTTGAACAAATGGTCACAGGAGGTAGTGTAGGGATTAAGATTAATGACGACATTAGTCCCTACTTTCAAACTAAAAAAGAGTCCTACGCCAAGGAGACCCTATGTCTCCAATCTTATTTAACATCGTGGGCGATATGCTAGCTCTCATTATTAAAAGAGCAAAGTCCGATGAACAAATAAGTGGTGTTATTCCTCATTTAGTTGATGATGGATTATCTATCCTTCAATACGCAGATGACACCATCATCTTCCTCGATCATGATTTCGAAAAGGCAAAAAAATATGAAACTTCTACTATGTGCTTTTGAGCAATTGTCGCTTAAAAATTAATTTCCACAAAAGTGAAATCTTACTCTTTATGGTGCGGCCAAAGAGGTGGAAAATGAATACACCACTCTCTTTGGATGTAATGCTTGGTACATACCCCTTTCGATATTTGGGTATACCCATGCACCACAGGAAGCTACTCAATTGATGAGTGGCATAAAGTAGAAGAAAGATTTGAGAAGAAACTTTCTTGTTGGGAAGCTAGGAACCTGTCTTATGGAGGCCGTTTAATCCTCCTCAATTCAGTACTTAGCGACCTACCCATGTTTATGATGTCCTTTTTCGAAATTCGAAAGGTGTTACGAAAAATCTCTTGACCATTTCGGATCAAGATTCTTTTGGCAAGGATCTTCCGAAAAACATAAATATCGGCTTGCCAAATGGGACATCCTATGCCGACCCAAGGATCAAGGTGGGTTAGGAATTCTAGACCTTCAACTACAAAATAAATGTCTTCTAGCAAAGTGGATTGTTAACCTACTTAATAATTGAAGGTATGTGGCAAGATTTGCTAAGAAACAAGTACTTGAGGTCTAAGTCCTTATCACGAAAGTTAAGGCTAAACCATATGATTCCCACTTTTGGAGGGGCTTATGAAAATTAAAGATGAAGTCTTAACTAATGGCACGTTTTCTATCAAAGATGGATGTGCCACGCGTTTCTGGGAGGACAATTGGGTAGGAGACATGTCTTTCAAAGATAGGTATCCGTCTCTATATAATATAGTGAGAGATCCACATGCAACGGTGGCCAAAGTTCTAACGTCACAACCTCTAAATATCTCATTTAGGAGGGCATTGCTTGGACCTAGATTGAGAGACTGGTCTAATCTTGTAGCACAGATAGCACCTTTTAACTTAGTTGATGGGTCAGATTCATTCAGGTGGAACCTAACCAAATCGGGATTGTTTACGGTTCGCTCGTTGTATCTGCAACTAATAAATTCGCATCAACCTTTCAGACATAAGAAAATCTGGAAGATTAAGGTTCCTCTAAAAATTAAGATCTTCCTCTGGTTTTTACAAGGAGGGGTGATCTTAACTAAAGACAATCTTGCTAGGAAAAAAATTGGAATGACAAATCGAAATGTATTGGCTGTAACCTTGAATGAAACAATTCAACATCTTTTTCCCGGATTGTCATTATGCTAAAATGGTTTGGAGGATGGTGTATCTTGCTACAGGCTTAACTCAACCCGGATCTATTAGATACTTATTTGGTTCTTGGCTTTTTAATCAAAATTCTAAGATTAGAGGTTTGATTTGGGTTGGGGTCGCTTGCTTTTTCTGGGCCATCCGGAATACCCGCAATGATATTTGTTTTAATAGAATCAAATATAACTCTATACTTTGCAGTTATTTTCGGGGGCACACACTGGGTTTTTTTTGGGCACAATTTGCAGCGTGATGATTTAAACAAGAATTTACTATCATCGTTGAGCACCAAAATTGATATGGTCTCGCTTCAAATGGGCTTAACGTGGTTGGAAGCACCTTTATAGACTGTCTAGTTTTTGTTTACATTCTCGAGCAGTTGTTGCTCTTTTCTTTGAGCTTTTGTCGCTTTACTTTAAAACTCGTAATAATTGGGCTGTGTACATCTCCGAACGTAGAGGCCGGATGAATAATCCTTTATCTAAACAAAAAATTAAGCAGCTTGCGTACTCTATTCCGAAAACCACATAATATATGACTCCTCTGACCAATACGAGAAGGGCAGTCAGTACTAATACGAGAAAGGCACAGCGAGCGCATATGGAGATAAGCAAGATGATCGTGCTTTCGGTGCTCGTCTTCCGATGCCTAATGGTTACTTCAACCTGTAAGTACATTGTAATTGTAAATAGTCATATGTTTTTGAATAATAATATTTTTTTTTTTTCAAAACGGGACAGTGCCCGTTTTGCATTAAGAGAAGTTAGAAAGTTTTATTACAACCTGCATATACAACCGGGGCGAGATGCCAAAGGTAAGCTAGGCAACACACACGCATTACAAGGCAATCCATTTAGAACGGTGGAGCTAAAAAGTTGTACTTTAAAAGAAAACTTGTCGCTACTGACTATGTAGAAAACGACGAAGCTCTAGGGAAGCACGCGAGCAGCGGTGATACAATCGCGGTACCCAGCCTGTACCCAAGAGTCTCCTTCTTCTAGCAAGACCTGTAGCGCACGATGAGGCGTAACTCCAAAGAGGCGGCACCGGTCGAAAGTGCGCCCGGCGCCCTTCTAGAGAACCCATGACACCACGAAGAAGACAAGAGTGAAAGGGGCGCCGGACATCTTGTGCGACCATGTTGCGAGACTTCAGCCACCAGTCCACAAGTGTGGAATCCGCCGGGGCACAACCGGGTCAAGTCCGACGCGAGAGAGTATGAGATGCCATACTTGCCGACTTGTAGACGCACGTAGTAAGCAAGTGATTGATAGTCTCATCTCCCCGTCACAGGCGAGCAAGACGCAGTGAGGGTCGCAATCCATGCCTGAACCTGCGCCTCCGCAGATCCATGGGCGCCCGTGCAATGCCAGCCACAAGAAGAATTTCACCTTTGGTGGTGCCGAGGCGCCCACACCTCTTTGGCCCCGCAAGGCTAGATCTTCCATTGAAGAAAGCACGGTAAGGGTCAAGAGGCGGAGTACTGCCCGCTAGACGCCCATCGCCAAATCCAACGGTCCTCGACACCCTCCCGCAGTTGTACATTTTGCGAAGTCCAAAGAGTCCATAAACTCGACAAGAACCACTGTCGTAGGAGCCCCTTGTATATCATGTGCCCACCGATTGTCCAAAAGGGCAGCCCGAACTGACCGCTTCTTGCCATTCCCGAGACCGCCCGATATAAATTGGGTAAGAGGTCACAGAATGCCCCACCAGGCAGCCAACAAATCAGTCGAAAAAGAGCACGCTCACCATCTCCAAGCTGGATGGTTGTAGAGGCCCCAACATGTAGTCCACTAGATGTTCCGCTGGGACATGGAAGCCGTGCCCATGGTGCGTCGGTAGCCGCACCCGGGCGCCGCCACTCCCGCCGCAGCCTCAAGGCGTATCCCCTGTAGTCGAAGATCGTGGAGGCCGAGGCCGCCAAGTCCGTTGGAGCGCACACAATAGGCCAGCCACCATGCATTGCCCACCTTCAACAATGGTTCGAGCCCGCCCATATGAAGGCACGCCTGCGTTTATCAACCTCATTCACACCCCAAGCGGAGTGCATAGCGTATAGACACATGAACAGGAATTGCCGAAAGTGTCGCCTGTGATAGCGCCTTCCCCGCCAATCTTGGTGAGTAGATTACCCTTCCAAGTAGGTATCCGTGCAGCAACCTTATCAACCAAAAAGTTCGTAGTCACGCCCCGGCTTCTTTTAGGGACAACGGTGCCCCTAGGTAGGTTACTCGGGAAGTCCTGCGCCGACATGGAAAGACCGCCTGGATGGCGCTAATGTCTTCCTCAGAGTAACGGATGGGGTGATAACGCACTTGTTGAGGTTGGTCGCCAGGGCCAGGCTCCGGCGAAACTCTCAAGAATGCGCCTAATGCCTCCAAAATCCAACACGAGTCGGCGACAGGAAGATGACAAGATCATCAGCATATATTGGAATAATAATATTTTCACCTGTATAATATTGTAAAATCTTGGAAGATAAATGTCTGGCTCAGCGAAATTCTGTATGACTTTTCTTGGAAAGATCTCAATTACCTGAAACAGATTTTAACTAGTAGGAGTAATTGTTAAATGCAGGCCAAACCATTGGTCAGATGGACAACAGCAAAATTGCTTTGTGCCCATGTCCATTTGTACAAGAATGCAACGGTAATTACTGCTACTGCTGTTGAGATATAGAATTGGATTGTTACTCGACGAAGGAGGAATGCAAACGAAACTGCTGCTACAAGATGGCAATGTCCCCTCCTGCTTTTGCATTGCCGTGAAACTACTGCTTGTCAATGCTGTCGAAAACATTAGAGGCAATGAATTCCGTGCGCTCAATATATATATAATTAAGTTACTATTTGTCCCTATTGTGTGGTTGTATTTTATATTTTGGAATATTTTATATTTATTTATTTATTTATTTTACTATTTTAACTCAACACAACAAAAAGCACAAAGAATACCCAATTCTCAGAGACTTCTATACAAACAAGTCTGCCAAGGCGGCTCCACGTACAATATCGACATCTAACGAAGCACGTTTGGGCACTAATTTGAGATGGTTCTCAAGTCTCTCATAAAAGATTTTCCTATCATGAACTTGCCCATTTGCAGTCATCCAGCCGGTGCATGCTGATCGATCGAATTGGAGTTGGACTGTTGGAGTAGAGATTGGCCGCAATGATTTGTATGCAGGCTATGGTAAGTCAAAAAACTAGTAGTAAGACCCTTGACTTAAAAAAAGTAGGGGGCCCTCGCTTGATTAGCTGGTTGATTAGTATCAATTCTACAGCCATGCATGGATGAGAATGGACAGCTTTGCAGTGAGACTTGTCCTCAGACTAAGGCTCAGGGGTAAAGACGATTGGGATGTAAGTTGCCCGGTGGAACCTATAACACATGGGCCTTGTTTAGTTTGCTAAACATTGTAACCGAATGTCACATCGTGCATTGTAGCAAGACGTTTAGTTTGTTAGTGGTAAATATCATCCTACCATGGAGTAACTAGGCTCAAAAGAATCGCCTCGCCGCAATGTACATCTAAACTGTGTAATTATTATTTTTTTTTTACATTTAATACTCTAAACATATGTCTTTTGATGTATGTAATGTGATGTGATGGAGAAAAGTGGGAAAAAGGTTAGAAATTTTAGCCATCTAAACAAGGCCCTGGATCATGTACCTGAATCACTTGAGGGTCTGGTGTCCGGCGATTCAGCTGTGACAGAAGAGTAATAAAGTGCTCTTTAACGTCAAAAAAAAAATTGCTCTGCCGACAGTTCATATCATACCATCAGCTCAAGCAAGCCGTCCCCTCACCAGTGGACATCTGCAATCCTCTTGATACATTTTCTTTTTAATAATTATTAGTGCAATTTTCTAAAATTTGGTCAAAACTAAAACAAGTTGATTCAGAACATAAATCGATCTAAAAGTTGATTTATTTTGGGATGGAGTATTTTTATATAAAATTTGGTCAGACTTAAAACGACTTGGCTTGATAGTATGTTAGAATTCTGTTGTTTTAGGACGGATGGGGTATCGGGAGTATCAAGTTTATTGTGATGAAAGTAGCCTGCTGTTCAAAGTCCAACCATACGTTCGGCAGATTGACTGCTTTCGTTGTCTAGCTTGTCACATCAATTCTATGCGAACGCGCAATTCTGTAGTCATCCAGCTTTGCCCACAAAGACTGTAGTCAAAGCAGGTCGACTAGACTTGTCCTGCCGATCAGCTCATCAATCAACCATATATAGAGGCCAAGCTTATATTTCCTTTCATGCACCAAAAAGAGAGAGAGACAATGCTATCACAATGACAGTTCGTTTGCTCCGTCTCCATGGAGCTGCTGCAGTAGCCTTGATCCTTTTCGTGTCCGTGTCCTCTGTTCATGGCGCAATGGTGAGCTCAGGCAGCGGCTGCGATGCAGATGAGCGAAAGGCGCTCATCTCCTTCAAGGAAAGCTTCCTTGATCCTGCTGGCCGTCTCTCGTCATGGCAAGGAATGGACTGCTGTCAGTGGAAGGGAGTCGGGTGCGACAACCGAACCGGCCATGTTGTCAAACTTGACCTCCGTGGTGTTGAGGATGATTATCCCGAGGCGAACATGCTGCAACTGCGAGGTGAGATGAGCTCCTCCATTACTGCCCTACACCATCTGAGGTACTTGGATCTCAGCTTGAATGACTTCAACCAAACAAGGGTACCTTTGTTTCTTGGTACCCTCAGCAACCTAATTTATCTCAACCTTTCAAGTACTGATTTTGGTTTTGGCGAAAGTATACCTTTGCAACTTGGTAACCTTTCTCGTTTGAAGTACCTTGATCTTAGCTACCTTAATTTGCACTCAGATCTTACTTGGTTGCCACATCTCTCTTCGCTAGAGAGTC
Organism: Hyparrhenia diplandra; assembly: GCA_015847255.1. NCBI lineage: Eukaryota > Viridiplantae > Streptophyta > Magnoliopsida > Poales > Poaceae > Hyparrhenia > Hyparrhenia diplandra. The sequence continues at coordinate 161,773 of JADLZK010012417.1, read as the reverse complement.
TTCATATGAGTTACGTGGACCTCAGTTCCGCAACTCATTGGGTGCACAAGGTTAACATGCTGCCTAATCTGAAAACCCTTGACCTGTCATATTGTTCCCTCAGCAGCACAATCTCTACTCTGTCCCATTCTAACCTGACACACCTTGAGATCCTTGATCTGCAATACAATCAATTCAACTCTTTGCTCCAACACAACTGGTTTTGGGGTATCACTACCATCAAGGACCTTTATCTCAGTGATTGTGGATGGTCTGGGCCCATTCCTGGTGCATTAGGAAACATGTCTTCTCTTGAGGTCTTATATTTAGATGGAAATTCTCTATCAGGCTTCGTGCCAGCAGCCTTGAAAAATCTATGCAATTTGCAATTACTCTATTTAGAATATAACAACATCAATGGGGATCTATTGGGGAGATTACCACAGTGTTCGTGGAGCAAGTTGCAAGAACTACACTTGCATGATACAAATTTGACTGGGCAGCTGCCAGTTTGGATAGGAAATCTAACTAGTCTAAGGCACCTTGACATCTCTAAGAACATGTTAGTTGGTTCTCTACCCTCTGGGATTGGAAACATGAGGAGTCTGAATTTTCTCGACCTCTCTAAGAACATGTTGATTGGGGATGTGCCTGATGGGATTGGGTTGCTTAGTAATTTGACTTGCTTGAGCCTTGGGTTGAATAACTTCAGCGGTGTGCTTTCAGAAGATCATTTTGTGAGTCTGGCGAAGCTTGAGTATCTAAACCTTTCTCAAAACTCAATGAAATTGGATTTTGCTGAAGATTGGGTTCCTCCATTCAGATTGACGGAAGGATATTTTGGGTCGTGTGACATGGGGCCTCAGTTTCCTGCATGGTTGAGGTGGCAGATTGGCATACGTGCCCTTGACATTTCAAATGCAAGCATAAATGATGTGTTGCCACTCTGGTTCTGGGTTGTGTTTTCTAATGCTTCTAGCTTGTACTTATCAGGAAATCAACTAAGTGGTGGTCTACCAGCAAAGTTGGAGTTGCCGTTCCTAGAAGAAATGGACATCTCTAGAAATTCTTTATCAGGGCAGCTACCATCGGACCTCACAGCTCCCAATCTAATGAGTCTGCTTTTTTACAATAACAATTTCATAGGGGCCATCCCAACATATGTATTTCAGGGTTATTTCTTCGAAATAAACCTGTCAAACAATCAACTGTCTGGGGATTTTCTACAATGTTCGGATGTCATTCCATTTCCATTATTGCAAATGGTAGACCTAAAAAATAACAGACTTTCTGGTGAATTCCCTCATTTCCTTCAAAATGCTTCAGGTTTAAGCTTTCTTGATCTTTCACATAACAAGTTCTCTGGAAGTGTGCCAACATGGATTGCAGAGAAAATGCCTGACCTAGAGGTGTTGATTCTAAGATCGAATATGTTTCATGGTCACCTTCCTATGCAATTAACCAGGCTTCTTGGACTTCATTATCTGGACGTAGCACACAACAACATATCAGGAAGTATATCTTCGTTCCTAGCAAGTCTGAGAGGCATGAAATATAGCACAGGTTGGAACAATTACAGTAGTGACAGCATATCAACATTCATAAAAGATCGAGAGCTCAACTATACCCATGAACTCATTCGACAGTTAGTGTTGATTGACTTGTCAAGTAATGGTTTCACTGGATATATTCCAAAGGAACTTTCTTCACTCAAGGGACTTCGAAGTTTGAATCTCTCTAATAACCACATAGGTGGATCAATTCCAGATGACATTGGTGCTCCAAGACAGTTGGAGTCCCTTGACCTATCATATAATTATTTCACTGGTCACATTCCCTCAACTTTATCTGATCTCACCTTTCTGAGTTCCCTAAACATGTCCTACAATGATTTATCTGGGACGATCCCCTCTGGACGACAGCTAGAAACACTCAATAATATGTACATGTATATCGGCAACCCTGGACTTTGTGGGCCTCCTCTTCTCAATAATTGCTCTACGAATGGAACTAATCCAAGTGTCAATCAGGAGCATGAAGGTGCTACATCATCTTTGTACCTCAGCATGAGCATGGGATTTGTGATGGGTCTTTGGACTGTATTTTTGCATCATGTTGTTCTTGAAAACATGGAGTATTGCTTACTTTCAGCTATTAGACCAGTTATACGACAAGATATATGTGCGACTGTCTGTCTGCAAGGCTGCCTTTCTGAGGAAATGTGGAGACAAAGATATTTGAAGGTTCTTCTTCCACTGTTCAATCCATGAACCCTTTTATCTAGTAGTAATTTCCCTATTGTTTTTCTGTTGTGCGTCCTGTAATAATAAGCTGAAAGCGTGACAACCTATCAGCCTTGTAAGCAGTAGGTGGGCAGCTGCTCTGTTAATGTGCCAATAATCTGCAGACATGTACTGTCAGATGTAGCATGACATTCCATAAATGTACTGTGATTTCCTTTTGTTGTGTTAAATTTCATGTTTTCAGTTGAAAATTGTTGACTTGTTTAAACAACTTTCCCTCATAAAAATTTGTTTAAACAACTGCCTAGTTTTGCGACAACATAATGGCCGGATGGCTACTGTTGTCAGTAATATTTGATTTTACAGAAATGATAGGCTACAAAAAGTTCAACTAGACAGGAAAATGGGCTCAGTCTTACAACTCCACTCCAGTCAGCCGGTGTGCACGACTGAGAGTCAAGCACGGTGTTTAAAACTAGCCTAGCAATCGGTCCAAGAAAGCTAGAATTGCTTTGACTAGTACTCCCTGCATACCCAAAAAAACTTGACGTTTAGGACAAAGTTTTGGTCAAACATTGGAAATATAAATCATCAATAACTTTTACGTTGTTGAGTTTGTAAATGTGAAACCTACATGAATAGATTTGTTTTGAAAAATACTTTCATAAAAAGTATACATATATCACTCTTTGATAAATATTTTTATAATAACAAGAGGTCAAAAGTTATATTTTGGAGACATCGTGTCATTGTCCTAAGCGTTAAGCTTTTTGGATATGGAGGGAGTAGTCTTTCTTTTCTTTAGAAAGACAAGACTTGTAGTAATTGGACATATCCATTTCCACGGTTCCGGTGGTTGGCCGCCTAACTCGGTTTCCAAATGGCCGTCAAAATCTTATCCTTTTGTGCGATTGACCCACAGTGGTAAGTCACCAAAGACCGCATACGACCAAGACGCGCAATGATCCCACAACCTATAATAACGAAATAATCCAAGCGCGTGCACTCGACGTCGAGCAAATCACATCAGCGCGTGCCATTGAACCACTGTACAGAGTCACTGAAGGCCACGGCAAGATGACCACAACTTGCAATAATCCTGCAATGCAGCAAAACGAAATAAAAGCGGGTGCAAAGATCAAATCATACTACTATGTCAGGGAAAATTCTGACGACCAACATGGTCAGTGCTTACTGACTCAGTGGCTCCTTATCTTGGGAGCAGAATGCTTGGAAGGGCTCCAGCGGCTCTGCCTCCGTCTAGTTCAATCTTCCTGTTATATATATAGTATATGACTCCAGACCAAAGCGCTCCATGCAAAGGACAGAGAGATCCAAAGCAAGACACAGCAATCATGGCCAAGCTTGACCTCTCCGGCATCCAGATAGCCATAACCCTGCTCGTTTTTACCCACACCATAAGCTTCACAGAGGCATCCACCCACACCAATGATACAATCAAGAGGTGCATAGCCCATGAGCGGTCAGCTCTCCTCGCCTTCAGAGCTGGCCTTTCAGACCCTGCAAACCGCCTGTCATCATGGGAGGGAGATAACTGTTGCGAGTGGCAGGGCATCCAGTGCAACAACGCAACAGGCCATGTTGTTAAGCTCGATCTACAAGGCTCGGGGGAGGTGCTTGAGGGTAACATAAGCTCTCCACTTGTTGGTTTGCAACACTTGCAGTATCTGGACCTTAGCTGGAACCAGTTCAGCATGGTGAAAATACCCGAGTTCTTGGGCTCTTTACATGAATTGAGGTATCTGGACCTGTCGATGTCCAACTTAGTTGGAAGAATACCACCACAGCTGGGTAACCTCTCCAACTTGTGTTACTTGAATCTTGCTTCCAGTTCTGGCAACACGCACTCCACGGATATCACCTGGCTGTCACGGTTATCTTCGCTTGAGCACCTTGACATGAGCTGGGTGAACCTCAGTACCATCACCAACTGGGTTTTCGTGGTGAACAAACTTCTTTCTCTTGTAAGTCTTGCTCTCTCTTGCTGTGAGCTTAGCACCTGTCCAGATTCTCTTTTGGATTCAAATCTGACATCTCTTGAATCTCTCATCATTTCCGATAACATTTTCCACAAGAATATCGCACCCAACTGGTTTTGGTATTTGACTAGCCTCAAGCAACTTGATGTCTCAGACAATCAGTTGCAAGGTCCATTTCCGTATGAGTTAGGGAATATGACCTCCATGGTGCAACTTGATTTATCAGGAAATGACCTTGTGGGCATGATACCTTCAAACTTGAAAAATCTTTGTAGTCTGGAGGAGATATCTTTGTCTGAAAACAACATCAATGGGAATATATCAGAATTCTTCAAACGTTTACCTAGTTGTTCATGGAATAAACTTAAAACGTTGTTTCTAGCCTCCAGCAATCTGACAGGAAACCTGCCAGCGAAATTAGAACCCTTCAGAAATTGGACATGGCTTGATCTCGGTGATAACAAGCTCACTGGTCCTGTGCCACTGTGGGTAGGAAAGCTCACATATCTAACTGAGTTGGACCTAAGCTACAACAACCTAGACGGTGACTTGCATGAAGGGCATTTGTCAGGCCTAATAAACATGGAGCGCTTGTTTCTGTCTGACAACTCCATAGCCATCAGAGTGAACTCGACTTGGGTTCCTCCCTTTAATCTTACAAATCTTGAACTAGGGTCATGCCTTTTGGGGCCTAAATTTCCAGTTTGGCTCAGATTGCAAACAAATATGTATGATCTCGATATCTCAAACACAAGCATATCTGACATGGTTCCAGATTGGTTCTGGACAATGGCTTCCTCGGTTGGTTATCTGAACATGAGAAATAATCAAATTAGTGGCTTCCTATCACCTAAAATGGAACTTATGAGAGCATCTGTAATGGATCTAAGTTCTAACCACTTCACTGGTCCAATACCTAAGCTTCCTACTGATCTAACTGACTTGGATCTTAGTAGAAACAATTTATATGGTTCACTGCCACAAGATTTTGGAGCACCCAGGCTTGAAACACTTTTTCTATATAACAACTCCATTTCTGGCACTATCCCATCTTCATTGTGCAAATTGCAATCCCTGCAATTCTTCGATATCTCAGGCAATAAACTCACTGGATCGCTACCTGATTGCCAAGGCTATGAGTACACAACAAACATGAAGGGTTTGAGTATTCAAACTCTAAGCTTAAGAAACAACCACCTCTCCGGTGAATTTCCATCATTTCTCCGAAATTGCCAGAAACTCATATTCCTTGATCTATCATATAATCAACTTTTTGGGACTTTACACCCATGGATTGGGGATAAGCTACCATCTTTGGCGTTCTTGCGTTTAAGGCATAATATGTTTTGCGGTCACATTCCAGTGGAGTTCGCGAATCTGATTAATCTTCAGTATTTGGACCTCGCCTACAATAACTTCTCAGGCGTTATACCAAAATCTATTGTCAACTGGAAGGGGATGACACTAACAGCAACAGGTGAGAACAATGATGAGTATGAAGATCTATATGGTCCAAGAATGTCATATTATACAAATGAAATGATGGTATATAATGACAGTTTTACTGTAGTCACAAAAAGGTCAAGAGCAGCTTTATACAGGAGAAATAATTTACATGGTGAATTTAGATTTATCTTGTAACAATCTTACTGGAGAGATACCTAAAGAGATCTGCAGTCTTGTTGCACTGAAGAGCTTGAACTTATCATGGAATGCCTTAAGTGGAGAAATTCCTATAAACATCGGTGACTTGGCACAAGTAGAATCCCTCGACCTGTCTCACAATAAGCTATGCGGTGAAATCCCCACAAGCTTATCAGTTCTCACATATTTGAGCCACTTAAACTTGTCATATAACAATCTATCAGGACAGATACCATCTGGAAATCAGCTGCAAGTGCTCGATGATCAGGCATCAATCTATGTCGGCAACCCAGGTCTCTGCGGTCCTCCTCTCACAAAGAAATGTCCAGAAACTAACCTGGTCCCCGCTGCTCCAGAAGATCACAAGGATGGAAGCGACAATGTTTTCCTTTTTCTCGGCCTGAGTTCCGGATTTGTGATAGGGCTCTGGACAGTCTTCTGCATCCTCTTGTTCAAGACGAAATGGAGAATTGCTTGCTTCACATTCTATGATACATTGTATGACTGGGTTTACGTGCAAGCAGCTGTTGGGTTGGCCTCTCTGACAAGAAAAATGGATACCAGGAGCTGATATCAGAATCTGCCACTCATCTCGTTGCTCCTTACTTGATGTTGTGATTTTGAATAATGTAATCTACATCTATTGTTCAAAAAAAAATTGTGTTTATATAAATTTGAAATGGTCAGCAGGAGTGGTATATGGCTTCACCTCCTGGTGGATAAATTTATTTGTAACTGGGTCTTTCTAGATTGTATGAGCAAGACCAATAGCACTACTCCTACATCTAGTGGGTGGTACAGACACTCCTGTTCAAGTAACAATGATAATATGCTTCATAAGTTCCACCAGGCTCTTAGGTCAAGCATATGGCAATGTCTCCTCTGATCTGTAAATTTGCATACAGTCAATATGAAGATGTGAACTTTCATATTAGCTACAGCATCTGGTTGTATACAGTGCTTACCAAAAAAATCATGGGCATATCTGATGGCTCAAAAGGGGCACTGAAGTATATGAGCATGTCTCCTCTGATATGTACATTTGCATTATACATTCAATACTGAGATGGAGTAATTCATATTAACTACGACATCTGGTAGCATACAATGCTTACCAAAAACATCATGGTATATGATATCTGATGGCTAGAAAGGAGCACTAAATATGTGTGGCCCAACACTAATTGTCTTGGTGACATTGGCGGGCTATATCAATATGCTCGAAAGCAGCATGCCTTTAGGTATTCAAACCATTGCTAATCTCTCCGAGAAATCCAATCTTGTGAAACTTGCAGATTTCTTTCCAAAAATCATGTAACTTGCATAGAGAACTTTGCAAAATCTATCAATTGCATCAATGTTTAGCATGTAAACCTTTTAACAGAAAATTAGAGCGAAAAGGGCATTTTTTCGAACACATTGCAGGCAGTGGTGGAGGCAACGCCAGCTGAGGGCGCCGCAGCCGTTGATGGACGGCACAGAGGCTCTGTGGGCTGTGGTTGGAGCTACATCTCGCTCTCCGGCATCGCGTCGTGGTCACGAGGTGAGGATGTAGTACCCAGCGTGCAGCGTGGCAGCATGGACTCGCCGACGGCTACAGGAGCAGCGGCGGCGCGGCGACAACGGATGCCCCCGGTCGCCACTGCCGCCGTCTTAGATGCTGGTCACCACCGCCTCCGCCGCTGCGGCCAGATCCAGCCCACTGTTCACGGGTTATCGGGCGACATGGATATCCTACCCGCTCGAGAATCCCAGCAGATTTTTTCGTTTCTTCCGTGTCCAGTTCCTCTATTTTCGGTGCTTCTTGTCGTTTTTTCAGTGATAGACACTGATCACTGATGCTCCTATGAGAATAATTGATTAATTATATATCTTAATTTTAAATAATAATAATAAATCTTATACTCCCTCCGTCCCCAGGTATAAATGACGTTTGAGCATTCAAAAAAGTTTCGTAATAAATGACATTTTAGCCCTGCCACCGTAATAGAGTAGTACAGGCCTAGCACTGCATCAAGTATCACTTCGTGTCTTCCACTCATCAAGAAAGAATAAAAAAAGAAGATTCAAAACTAGTACTGGCGCTTCTACTCTCTACTGTGGAGATCAGTTTGTTAAAATACTATTTCTGAGTAGGAGGGCCACTGCCAGGCTTGACGTCGCTGTCAAATACATGATGTCGATGTAGGGGTGCCAGAGTCATTTTCCTTGCTCCTTGGTAGTTGTGACGACCTCTAAAACGTCAATTAAACTGAGACAGAGGGAGTACACACTAATCTTTTTATGAGTAATTATTAATTAAAAGTAAAATGTGTTAGCTAGCATTACTCCAAACCTATTTGTTTTAATTCTTTTTAACAAAGGAGATATAACAATATTAATTAATGATTCTTTTTTTAAAAAAGAGATATAACAATATTTGTTTTGATTTATGTTGATTTTTTAGAATTCAACATTGTAACGCTTGACGCGCTACACGCGTGAACACTCACCCTTATAAACGTACATCCACAAACTCAACCCCTATAAACAACTTCGAAGTACTAAGTCGACAGATCATGAAATTCACGAAAGTCACCACTGGTGATTCATTTGTCGACGGATATGTTGTCTACCACTGAATGCATAGGGTCGTTAATTCCTCGAATAAATCCAAGAAAATACGAGTACCCATGACAAGTCGAATACTTAGGACAGTCTCAATGCACAGTTTCATTGCACAGTTACCTAGACTGTGAACTAGGTAATTGTGCGAGAAAGAGTTTCATGGGGATGAAACTCTTTTCACATCTGATGAAACTCCCCCTATTAATTACCTTGCTACATCAACAAAATTGCTTACATGGCACTAGAATTTAATGCTATGAAACTCTCATGAAATCCCCCATGAGACTGGCCTTAGCCTCAGTAAGCAAATGTTAACTTCCTTAACCATGAAAGAGTTCCATAACCATGAAAAAGTTGGTTGAATCTTCCTTATGCCAGACAAGTGCTGATAGGCCTTCTTAGACGTGAAAATATTAGAACCCCATACATAAGACTAGATATCATTTCCATCAACCAACACCATGGATTGTGTGATAGTAGAGTGAAAAGGTCATGACAATGATCAGAAAGACACACTTGTTGGACTAATTTGTATCTATCTTTGACAAGGGAAAACAGTTCAGGCATGGAAACACTTAATGTCATATTGTTCCATGTATCAGACTAGAACAAATAGGAAGCACCATCCACAATATTTGTCATAGCCATACCTTTGAAGTCAGGGATGAGTTGAATATCTCGCCATCAAAAAGAACCTTTCTTTGTTCTTGCAGGCAATTTGCCATTGGGGTATCACATTTCCTAGACCAGATGGACCCATGTAATGTCCAATCTGTTATAAAATTTGTATAAATTCTTGAGAAGCAAACTACGATTATGTCTCTGTAGATCAAGAACACCTAGGCCACCATTCACTTTCAAGTCATATACCATAGACCATGCAACTTCTGAGGGTTTCTTACTATTAACATCAAAGCCCCTCCACAAACAGTGTTTTCTGAATTTATCAATTTGCTTGATCACAGTCTTTGACAAAAGGTACGTGGACATTGTAAAAGTAAGCAAAGCACTAAAAACTGCATTTGTTAACTGAAGTCTGCCCTGGTACTTTTATCATTGGGTAAAGCTTTGACAACTGAATCAATTTATTCATGTGTAAAAGGGAGCAACCAGAGGATTGACATCAATTGTCTGGCCGCATAAAGTGGTCAATGTTAAACTCGAATCAAGGTTAAACTCTAAAACCCTAGTCTTTCTTTGAAGGCTGCCCATATCATGTTAGCCTTGAGACATGATCATACATTATAGAGCCATTCTCACTCTAAATAGGTAATAATATTTTCTTGTACTTCATGGTTCCATGAGCATGGAAGAACTTAGTGCTTGCATCACCAAAGGTTACCCACTTGACTCTCAGATGAATTTCCAAAATATGTCCGAAGCTCCACTTTGGGACGGATAGGTCCCTATATTCCTCAATAAGATGTAGAAGGACTATAATAGACTTGAAATTAGCAATAGTAACTTTCAAATAGGAAATACTTGATTTCCAAATTTTAATTGCAGCCCTTAAGTTTTAAAACTTTGTTGTCAAAACTTTAGCAGAATTAGACATATGAGCTAGGCAATCCAATGTTGTTGTACTATAGGGAAGAAATTAGGATGTCAAGAATGAGTGTTAAGAAAATTACTACAAATGAACTTCGCTTTGTACAAGCAACGAGTCCAATGTTGTTGTTTTTTTGCGACAAGGAAAAATTCCATTGATATTAAAGCAAGTTACATCCTCTCATTACAAAAGTAAACCAAACTACTCCAACTCCATTGATGGGAGACAAGAAACCTTGAAAAAGCCATAAATTCCACCATCTAGGATCATCATCCCAAACGGATATGCCACGGACGCAAGCTCAATCTGAACGAACAAGGCCATCTCACCACCCACCGGCCGTCATCCTCATACCCATCACTTTTACAAAAGAGGAGTAAACCGCTAAAACTCCACATGCAAACAGATGAAATTGGCGCCGCCGACACGCCATCGAACTCATCGTCGTCGCCTTCACCGCATTCGTCATGGGAGAACACAAGTCCATCCGACATCCGGATAGATATCGTTGGAAAACTAAATCTCCCTAGCCCACCGCCATGGCTGCATAGAACCACAACGAGACAAAGGAAGGGTTGGAGTACCTTATTCTCCATCAATGGTGATGACTTTGTCTTTCCATCACCGCTGAGAAACGACATGCTCCATTGCTCCATCGATGATCTTGACGACGCCTTACGCCATGGCCAATCTCTTCGATTGGATCTCCGTAAGAACCTTGAACCTAACAAAACCTAAGTAAACTAATAGATCAAAAACGAGGGTGGATCCCTCCTCCTCATCTCCGTTGAGATCGCGGGAGAAAAAAAAGAAGCGGGACCAAGCGGCAGAGAGTTCCCCCGGGCGCTAGGGCTAAAACTCCCCGCATGCGCCCACGCCCGCACTAGAGGGAAGAAATTAGATGTTGAGAACGAGTGTCAAGAAAATTGTTGCAAATGAACTTTGTTCGTACAAGCAACGACTTAAGGTAGCGGTAGGGCAAGAGGGGCTCAAGCCCACCCCCCTCCCGGGCCGTCGTCGTCGAAATCGTGGAGCCCCCTTGACTTGATTTACTAGCCATGGATGAAGGTATAGGAGAGGATGTCCCTTTGATTATTTCCTAGCTTTGTCCCTACCTAGAAGAGAATAAATTGTAGACGATTTCAACAAGGCTTTTTGTAAAACAATTTGAAAATTTCAAGCACAATAGTTTGTGATTGAGAGGGGCTCTTAGAATATAGATAGAAATTTGTAACATGTCCTTGGCATGGTGTGTGATAGTCATGGCCAGGTATGTAGTATAGAATCCTCCTTTCATTATCTCAGGAGGAAGAAAGTATATGTATTTCTTTTCTATACGTGGCTTGTACGTAAAGCTGGCTGGACCAATCACAGATGGCAGGCCGTATTTGTAATCCACGCATGAAGATATTTCATTTCATGGCTATATTAGCATGCAGCGCCGACCGAGACAAAAGGCACAGCCTCCACCAATTCCAAACTGTGCTCTGAGTTTCTCAGTCTCTTGCTCCAGCTCCAGGTCAACTCACGGTGATTCTGGGAATCGCGATCGAAGCATCCACCTCGTGATCCGCAGTACCATTGTATTTGTTGCCCACGAGCCACGATCCGCCCAATCTCACCTAATCATTTCTCAGCTCGCGCAACTCTCACCCGTATAAAGCGGTACGTCGCCCAGAAGCAGAACCAAGAAGCAGAGCAAACCACCTACCTACCAAGTTGAGAGAGGAGAGGAACAGAGCATCAAGAAAGAAGTCCCCCGCAACGATGGCCAGCGGCGGCGTGGTGAAGCACATCCTGCTGGCACGCTTCAAGGAGGAGGTGACGCAGGAACGCCTGGACGAGCTCATCCGCGGATACGCCGCGCTCGTCGCCGCCGTCCCCTCCATGAAGGCCTTCCAGTGGTAACGCCCTCTCTCCCCTACTCCCTCTCTGCTTGACTCCCCCAACAGGGACCCTGACGCACCCCGGGTGCTCGACGAATTAGGTGCCTGGTTTAGTTCAGGTGCGCCATCACTGATTGTGATGGTAGCCGTGTGATTTTTGCTTTTGCTCTCTTTAGATCCTCTGAGATCCAGTGCTGTTTTCTTGCAAGTAACATAGTCAAAACTGTACTTGAACCTTAGGTAAACTGTGCAGTGTAATTTTCTTAGATGGAGTGATCTGGTTCCACCTTCCATGAGGCTGGACTGTTGATATTGGTTGGTGCCCCCTTGGCCCCTTGTATCACAATAGAAGGCATACAATTCTAGCTCCAAACATACGGGGCATGCACACTATAGTTCATAATTTGTTTGCCTTTTAACCTTGATCGTTTTCCAGCTCACTTGATTAAATTAAATAAGCATGCTAACCAGTTATTCTCTCTCAAGACATCCCACCCATCATATGCCACTTGCTCGAGCGTATCGGTTTGTCAAATCTTAGCAATCACATTCACCAGTGTGTCCATTTGTCACCCCTAGTAATTTTGAGCACGTCCATGTGATGTGATCGTGTTGGACAGTCAAAAGGTCATAGTAGTTCTCTCATTTCTTTGATGCGAGGTTACTGTAATGTTTCAAGCTATCAGATTCCTCATGTGCTCTTTAATCTGTAGGGGAACTGATGTGAGCATAGAAAACCTGCATCAAGGGTTCACGCACGTCTTCGAGTCGACATTTGAAAGCACGGAAGGAATCAAGGAGTACATTGAGCACCCTGCACATGTTGAATTCGCAAATGTGTTATTGCCTCTATTGGACAAGGTCATCGTAATCGACTATAAGCCGACTTCAGTCAACTAGTGGTGGACTCTGAATCCTGAAGAACCACGCGGAGCTTTTTTGCAGTTCTCATTATCTGTAATAATCCTCTGAATTGTTCGTCGGAGGATTCCATTTGACTCTACAATTTATGCTGAATAAATACACTTGTTCTGCGTTGTTCCTTGTTAAGAATGAACTTTGAGTTTTCTGTAACTGCACTGCACTTGTTGTAAGTTCGCATGTTTATTATTATTATATATTGGAATTACGTTCCAAAAGACAGCTTTTCTGTTTGTGTCAGATCTGATATTCTCTGGGAGCCATTGCGGAAGAAAATGATGGAACAATCTGGAAAGAATTTTATGTATTTTTTTATTTCAATTTGTTTTCACGTGTAACTTGAGAATGTGACGTGCCACAATTTAATATAAATCTATCTTTCCTTTGCCAAAAAAAGAAACATTCAAGGTCATTCGCCGTGTTCATTAAGAGATATAAAGACAGTACAGTCTCCATAAATCCCTTTCTTCCTTTTTTTTTTTTTTTTAGAATTGAACAAAGAAATCAGGAAAGATTCCTCCATGTATCATGAAGTGCAAGCCATAGGGAAGGAGTGAGATGATTTTCAAAAAATTATTATAGATTTCGTCTATCGCTTGAGAGAAGCAATAGAGTAATAACTTAAAAAGAACAGTAGATATGAATCTTTAGATTTACTTGATGAAAATTTACATGAGAGGACTCTAATGAGGATTCCTCAAACTCTTCGTAAAGAGGATCCGAGAAAGTTTCAAGTTTTTTTTTTTACAACTCAGAAAGTCTTAGTCGATCCCTCCATTTCCTAATTTCCTCTCTTGTGAGAGGACTCTAAAAGGTCATTTCCAAATTTACATGAGAGGACTCTAATTTACAACTCAGAAAGGTCATTTCCTAATTTACATGAGAGGACTCTAATGAGGATTCCTCAAACTCTTCGTAACGACGGGGCCGGGGGCACGCGCTGGGGGGAGCCGGCGCCGCCGCCGCCGCCGCCTCCTTCCTCCCTCCCGCGTCCAACTCTGCTTCATCTTCAAGTTAGGATTATCTTAGGACTTTTGGTGTGTAAAGGGAATATTCCAATCTATAAGGAAGACCCTTATTAGGAAATAAATAAATATTGCTTGTAAAAGGTATTTCAATCATATAAGGAAACCTTATAAAGAGATTGCTTAGATTACAAGTCCCACTAGCCGGGCTATATAAGCGAGAGGCATGTAATCTCTTTGGGGATAAGCGAGCAATAAAAATTAGTATCCATCTATCTCTCTCTCTCCGCCCCGCCGCCGCCCGCACCACCCGCGTTGCCCCTTGCCCTCGCCCGCCGCCGCGCCGCCGCCGCCGCCGCCGCGCTGCCGCCCCTCCTCCACCACAGCTCCTCCCTCCCGCAGCTTGCTCGTGCCGCCGCGCCGCCCCGCCCGACGAGAGCTGCAGCCCCCTCCACCTTCGGGCTCCAACGGTCGACGAACACGTGTCGATTCCGGCCCAATCTAGCCGGGTTCGACATAGATTCTTGTTTACAATAATCAAATCAAAGAATATGAATAGAACTAAGAACACATAAAAAGAGTATAGAGAACCATTACCAAACGTTCCTCCTAAGAATCATATTGGGTATATGTACACTTTTTTTAACCCTAGGATCAAAATCGAGAATCCTCCCTTGTCCTAGTGTTCGAAAAACGAAAAACCCCTGAACCCGGAGGAGTTAGGTATGTAGGATATGCCTTTTATTTTTTTGTTGGGCAGGCAATATTATAATGTTCATGCTCTGCAGTAGAAATTCGACTCCCAAGTTTTTTAAAAATAAAATGGTATTTCATCAACATCTGGATTTTTGTATATATATTATTTATTTATATGATTTGTATCTAGCAAAACTGTAAGGTCAAAATGACATAATATATCATGGATTCCCCATTTAGTTTGGAGAAAAAGAGAAACTCTTGTTCATGGAACATTGATAGAAAAAGACGATTATCAGATTTGAACCGATGACCCTCGCATTTTCTCTTTCAATAAAAGATCATCAAATGGTTCTTATTCGAAGAACCCTTTCCTTTTGTTTATCTTGAGACTCAACCATCGTGGCTCTAGTATGAATCTAAGGTTTTAATTGAACTAATTCATAGGATGATCCATACCACAGTTCCGACAACTATGAAAGCAGTAAAAAGAAAACAGTAGCAATCATTTGCAAGCTGCTTTGATAATTTCATTACCTTCACGAGCAAGATCGTGCCCTTCATTACGAGCTTGTACACAGGCTTCTAAAGCCACACGATTAACTGCTCCACAAGGTGCATTTCCCCAAGGATGTCCTAAAGTTCCTCCACCAAATTGTAATACGGAATCGTCTCCAAAGATTTCGGTCAGAGCTGGCATATGCCAAACATGAATACGTATTTCAGTTCAGGCATTTACTCGTATAATCACACTAAAGATGGAGTCATTTTCATTGTTACCGTACTAGCTGTTAAAATTAGGTCCGCTTGTCTAGGACTTGATCTTAGTGCCAATCCATAATAATCAAAGTCGAATCGTGAGCCTATTAATGAAGCATATTCAATGAAACAACGTTTGGTACCATATAGAAGGGGCCATAAACTTGAGAGTCTTGACCAATTTGAAAGATCACTTAGTGTAGTTGAAACAACGGAATTAGAACTTGTTTGGTCGAGTAACAGAAGCTAAAAGCCCTTCACTAAAAGTCCTGAAATCCAAAATACCAAAATAGCAATTAATCAATGAGGTGGGATCATCTTAGGACATTTGCCTATGTAAGAACAACCCCAGGAAACACTTTATATCTTTCATAATTTCATAATTTGTATATACTTTGGTGAAAAAATATCTTTCAACGCCTATTAATTTATATTTAAATAGTTCTCCAGATATAAATATCATATCAATTCTGGATTTCTTGCTAGTTAAAGATGGTGGCGAAGATAAGTCTCTAGAGTACGGCAACATATAAAAATGTTTTTTTTATATATATATTTATAGATTTTTAGAGAGAGGAATTTTAGAAGAACTCTTGAAGATACCGTAACGATTCTCTGGAGGAATATGCCTGTCTCCGGCAAATATACAGGTTTTTTGCTAAAATCATTTTTATAGCCGTGAACAAACAGGCGGCTGGGCTTAGATCGAAGTGAGTAATTCGAGAAGAGAAAACATCGGGTATTCCAGGCCGGAACCACCGAACCGAACAAGATGAACAGAAGGCCAGTGTCACGGGCGATTGAGGCGATTCTGATCGGCGTTCGAGTCCCTGCCCTCGGTCTAGGTCACCACCGCCGATGATCCTGACCTGCATACGCCGCCGCCGCCGCGGCCCGGCGCGTCCACGCCCCGTCGTCACCATCGCAGCGTGGCGCCGCCAACGCAAAACCGTCCGGTTAGCCGTCCCGGCGCCGCCGCCCACGATACCTTTAGGGTTTTCGCCGCTTAGGTTCTCCAGGGCGGGACTCTCTTGTGGCTGCATCGTGATTAATGAGCAGGCCACCGTGCTTTTGCCTTTCTACGACGTTCTGATTATGGCGTCCGTCTGGAAGAGGCGGATCGGGGGAGGGGGTGCACCTCCTAACCCTAATGTTTCTCGGATCTTCTCCAGAAACTCACGTTGACGGAGGAGGAAGACGCGATCCTGGAGTTCAGCGATGATGAGGATACCGAAGCCATGGACTCGCGGAATGGTCCCTGGTGGGGAAGGTTTTGTCGCCGGTGCCCGTAAGTGTTACTACGGTGCGATCGGCAATGAAGCCAGCCTGGGCAACCCGTTGGTCTAAAGATCGCACGATCGCGATAAAGGTGACAATCTTTTCGCTTTGGAGTTCGGCTGTGATCGTGACATGGAGAGGGTGTTGGCAGGCTCCCCATGGATGGTGGGGAGGTACTCCGTGCTGCTCCAAGAGTATAATGCAAAGCTTGGACCGGCGGACATTAGGTTCGATTGGATGGAGCTTTGGGTTCGCCTCCCAAACTTGCCGGGGGGTGGATGAACGCACCAAGGGGCTCTCGGGCCATGGAGCTGATTGGAAGAGTGGTGAAGATGGATGTGGATGCGGATGGGAAAGCAAGTGGTGCGTTCTTGAGGGCTCGGGTTGCAGTTGAGATTGCCAAGCCGGTCCGGAGGGGCATTCTTCTTCGCGTGCGGGAACGAAGAACCTCGCCGGCTTTCCGGCCGACGAGCGCCGCCCTATGTATGTTTTCATTGTGGTCTTATCGGCACTCGGATATGGACCGCCCAACCCCGGCCGCCGTAATGCCGATGGGAAGCCGCCGCACGATGTTAATCTGCGGCGCACTGCAGGAAAAAGAAACGCCGAATGCGCACATTTGCCGTGGCTGGCGCCGCTGATTCGCTTGGCGCGTGGATCGCCGTCGGGGGTTCGCCGACCCAGCCGTGCAAGGGGGTCCGCTAGCAAGGGCTCAAAGTCGATAACGATTCGCGGCATACTGAGAGCCAGGTGGGGGACTCGGAGGAGCAGGAAGTTCAATCCCCACTTAAGCCGGCCGCCAAGGAGGGGGTACACCGGGTGAGAGTGGGTCTAACGCCAATAGACACCGGTGTTTCAGGTGGGTGAAAAGGAGGCTCAGAATGGCCCCAGAAAAAGAAAATCGAAGACAACAACAAGGGTACAGACACCTGATCTTAATGTACCTCTAGAGAATGCAGCGGGTGCAATTGTTCCTGTGGGCTTAGTGACATCCAGGGTTACCGAACCGGATGGTGGCGCAGAGAGTGGGGAGAGCGAGTATGATCGAGGTTCTCAAGAAGTAGAAGAGAGGGAACCAAATTGAAGGATCGGCGGCGGTTATGAAGCGGCAGCCCCGCCAGCGCCATGAATCTTTTAAGCGTGAAAGCTGCCGGGGGCTGCGGGCAGCCCGAGGCGGCTTCAAGAGCTCCGCCACGTGGTGGAGGAGCATAAGCCCGCGTGGTGTTCCCCGATGGAGACTAGGATGGGGGAAGAGCGTGCTCGGCTTGAAGAGGGACCTTGGCTTCCAAAATGCCATTGTCGCCAAGTCGGAGGGTTTAAGTGGTGGTTTGATGATGCTGTGGCGTCAGGATGTCGTGGTGGCGGAGATGAGCAAGTCGAGGTTGCATATCGACGTCTTGGTGTCTTGTGACCGACTGCGAATCTCGCATTGGAGAGTAACGGGCTACACCTGGGATAATAGACAAGATGGGGATCGGAATGTGAAGGTGCGTTTGGATAGAGCTCTTGGTGATAATAAGTTCCTAACTGAGTTGGGAGACTCTGAAGTTTTTCATGTGCCCCTTACTGAATCGGATCACTGTGGCCTTCTTGTGGAAGTCCCACAGAGACCAAGTAGGGTGGCAAGGAGAGGGAGTAGAAAGAAGAAGCAATTCCGATATGAAAATATGTGGAAGCAAAGATGGAGAATATATGGACTTTGTAAACCGAGCTTGGGACTCGGGACCGAGCGGTGGTGACCTAAGATCGGCAGCCAAAGCCCTCTCATCTTTGCAATCCTCGCTATTGTTTGGGACAAAGAGGTTTTTGGCTCGGTCAAAAAAAACAGATAAAAGAGCTCGAGACAGCAGCTAGAGGAGGAGAGGGGCAGGGAGTTTATATCGGGGCCCTTCGAGAGAGGGAGCGTCAATCGATGTCAAATCTCTCTACCACTCTTGCCCGAGAAGAGATCATGGAGAAACAACGATCCCGGATAGCATGGCTACGGGAGGGTGATAAGAATACTGAAGTTTTTCCAAGCGAAAGCGAGAGCTCGAGGTCGGTCTAACAAAGATAAGAATTTTGACAACCGAAAATGGCCAAGTTGTGATAGAACAGAGGATCTGGAGCAGCTAGCATGCGAAAGTTCTACAAAAACTTTTCACTGCCCAGGATGAACTGCAGCCGGAGCTGGTATGTACCCATGTACCACGAAAAGTAATGCCTATGATGAATGAGTTACTGGATGAGCCTTTTACTGAGAAGGAGGTGGAGTCGGCGCTTTTCCAAATGGCGCCGGGGAAGTCACCTGGGGTAGATGGCTTCAACGCGGGCTTTTTTCAGGCACACTGGGAGTTGGTAAAGCCCTGTGTTGTACAGGCGGTTCTGAATTTTTTGAATGGTGGTGAGCTGCCGGAAGAGGTAAATCAGACCTTGCTGGTCCTTATACCAAAGGTTAATAATCCGCAAGAGTTGTCACAATACCGGCCAATATCATTATGCAATGTCCTGTATAAGATCTGCTCAAAGGCAATGGCAAACAGGTTGAGATTGATCCTGGATGAAGTGGTCTCGGAAGAGCAAAGCGCGTTTGTTCCGGGTAGATTGATAACGGACAATGTGCTGATTGCATATGAATGCATTAATTATTTGAAAAAGAAGAAAGGAAAATCCGGTGAGTGTGCTATTAAACTTGACATGGCCAAAGCTTATGACAGGGTGGAGTGGAGGTACTTGGAGGCGATCATGAGAGCACTAGGATTCTCGGAGACTTGGTGCTCACACATCATGAGGTGCGTTACTACGGTATCCTTCTCTGTCCGTGTCAATGGGATTTTTTCAGAAAGTTTCAAGCCCTCAAGAGGGATTCGACAAGGTGACCCAATATCACCTTATCTCTTTTTGCTGTGTGCGGAAGGATTGTCATCAATGCTCAAGAACATTGGACCCCATTATATTTCGAGAGGAATAAGAGTGAGCAGGCGGTCACCCTGGTTATCTCATCTTTTGTTTGCGGATGATTGCCTAATTTTCACCCAAGCATTGGAAACGGGGGCAGCTAGAGTGGCTGGTATCCTAAGTGATTACAATAAAGGATCCGGTCAACTTGTTAATAAAGAAAAGTCGGCTATCTTTTTAGTGAGAATTGTGATCAAGATATTAAAGTGGCTGTGCATGGGGGCTTACAAATTCCATCTGAGGCGCTGGGGAGCGCTATTTGGGGCTATCGACAGCTGCTGAAAGGGGGTCGAGCGAGGTGTTTAATTTTGTACAAGGGAGAATGAGGGGCATGGTTGGTGGTTGGGCTGAAAAAACACTGAGTTGTGCAGCGAGAGAGGTACTTCTTAAGGCCAATGCTCAGTCAGTTCCTACTTATGCGATGTCCTGTTTCAAGTTATCCCAAGTGGTGTGCCAAAAAATGACCTCTGCAGTTTCAAACTACTGGTGGGGAAGTTCCCTTGATAACCATAAGCTGCATTGGTAGCGGTGGGAGAAGCTGACAAGGTCTAAAGCGGATGGAGGGATGGGATTCAGAGATTTTTCTCTGTTTAATAAGGCGATGTTGGGGAAGCAAGGATGGAGATTGATTACCAGGCCGGATTCACTATGTGCGCGGGTTTTGAAGGGGAAATATTATCCTGATTCGACTTTCCTCTCAACGACCAGGAAAAGGCGAAAGCTCGGCAACGTGGAAAGCGATCATGCATGGACGGGATATTCTTTCCAGAGGAATTATTAAGCGGCTGGGGCCAGGAGATGTGAGTATCTGGGAGGAGAACTGGATTCCGGGGCTACGATCACTAAAGCCGCTGGTCCGCCTGCCCCACGCTGCAGCGGAGAAGGTGCAGGATCTCTACATGCCAGGGACGAGGAACTGGAATGTGGGGGAGGTCCACAACACGTTCATGGCTATTGAGGCAAGTGAGGTACTAAAAATTAAACCGAGCATGAGACTAGAAGAGGATGTGCTTGCCTGGGCCTTTGAGAAGAGTGGTCTCTATTCTGTGAAGTCGGCTTACCGAGTACTCAAGGAAGAACAAACAGCAGTGGCAATGGCAAGCTCAAATGAGACCTCGGTGTCGATGGGTCAAGGCTGCTGGACGAAACTCTGGAAGCTTCAAGTTCCTCCAAAAATCCGAGTTTTCTGGTGGAGAGTGTTACACAACTCTCTTCCCTCGAAAGCGGAGCTAATGAGAAGACACATTGAGAAAGAGAGCCACTGTGAGGTATGTGGGGATCCTTCAGAGTCCCTCTATCATATTTTCTTTGAGTGCACAGTTGCTAAACGCTTCTGGAAGGAGGTCAAGAAGCTGCTTCCATCCCACACCTGCACCCCTGGACATGGTCATCTGACATCTTCCGGCCAGAAGTGTGCTCTCAGGCAACGGCAGCCCTAATTGCTTGTGGATCATGGTCG
The DNA here is from genome assembly GCA_015847255.1 of Hyparrhenia diplandra. Lineage (NCBI taxonomy): Eukaryota > Viridiplantae > Streptophyta > Magnoliopsida > Poales > Poaceae > Hyparrhenia > Hyparrhenia diplandra. Next base: position 140,850 of record JADLZK010012417.1, on the reverse strand, counting down.
CTGTGGAGAGGACGTAATGACCGGCGGTATGGGCGGCAGATTTGGGACCCGGGTGCTATGGCAAGATTTATTTCGAACTTGCTACAAGATTTGGAGTCTCTGAAGACAGAGAAGAAACCTGATAAAATAACGGTGCTGAGGCCATGGAGCAGTCCGCCGCCGGGGTGGTGCAAGGTTAACACTGATGCTGGTTTTGCACAGGATCTATACTCGGGGCGAGCGGGTGTGGTCGTTCGTGATCATATGGGGCAGCTGGTGGCCGCCGCTGCCCGCTGGCTGGACGACGTGCCTGACGCCCTGACAGCGGAGGCACTGGCGGCGAAGGAGGGTTTGGAGCTTGCAGTTGAGGCGGGGGTCACCAAGTGTTTGTTGGAGGTTGACAACCAGGAACTGGCAAAACTCCTAAAGAATCCGTTGGCGTCAAGATCGTCCATAGGTGGTCTGTGCTTCGACATCTCAGAGCTAGGCAAGTGTTTTGAAGAATTTTCGGTGTCATGGGTGCATAGAGGGGCAAATTCAGTAGCTCATGTTTGTGCTTCCTCAGTTTCATGTACCGAACGCTCGTTTTTCCTTTTTGATAATTTTTCGGTCTGGCTAGTTGATCTAGCGGCCGTTGATTGTAATCTTGCCGAGAATTAATACAAAGCTCTGTGATGCTAAAAAAAAAAAAAAAAGAAGGCCAGTGTCACGTGCCGGTGCCGCTTCGTCTCCATCGTCCCTCCCACCGCTTCTGCCAGAAAACCACCGCCGTGTCCATGTAGTGGCGCCGCAACCTTTCGACGCTCAAGCCGACGCGTGACAACCACACTGCCCCAGGCCCCCAGCCCCTACATCGTGTCGAGCCGCGTTATCGACACCGGACCGTCCCTTGCGCCATCACCGCCGAAAACGTACGCAGGCGGCTGCCATTTTAAGAACCGCATGCGTGTTCGTGCCCGTCACTGATGCTCAGCTCGCGGCAGTTGATATCGTAAAAGATTCACCGGTTGATCAGGATTCGCGAACGCGACACACGCCGGCACTCCGTTTCCTCCGGGGTTCTGGGGGACGCGTCTCGACGGGATGGACGGCAAGCATCATGGGTGGTACAGCGGGGGTGCCCGCGGCCGCCGGCGCTCAACGACGTGCAGCAGCTCAAGGACAGCTTTGGAGGCAAGGAGACCACGCCGCCGTGGTCCGACCTGTGGACCGGCGGCCTCGTCTGCGCCTTCGAGTTCGTCCGTCGTCGTCACGGCCACGGCTTCGTCAGCCCGCACGACCTCTCCCGGAGCAACTCCTCGCAGTCCAAGGACCTTCCCGTCGTCATCACGGATTCCGGTACAGAACATCCTCATCGTGATCGCATATATAACAAGTTTCTTGATCGGTAGTAAGTAACAATATCTCTGTAATCGTCAGGTTCTTCCACCGACGGCGACGAGCCGAGGCCACCCGCGTGCAGGCACGGGAGGGCGGCGCCGGCCGAGAGCTACTGGTCTCCGATCGGCTGGACGAGGATCACGGAGCTGGTGGCGATGGTCGACGGGGACGACGTCTGCCTCACGGACGCCGGCGGTGATGCCGCCGACGGCCAGCACTGCTGCGGTGACGACAGTGACATCACCGTCGCCGACGTCGCCGTGCCGTACTGGCAGCGGCCGGCGGGTCCGACCTGGTGGTGCCACGTCGCAGCGGGGCACCCGGCCGTGGACGCGTGGCTGGCTACCAGCGCGCGGTGGATGCACCCGGCGATCTGCGTCGCGCTCAGGGGATGAGACCATGCTCATCAGTGAAAAGATGAAGCATCTGCTCTATGAGGTGAGTTGAGTTCTAGTTATTGCTGCGTGTGATTTCAGTTACTCTTACAAAATAAATTAGATATGATTACGAAGATTTCCAACATTTCTGAATATAATAACACATGAGTTTTGCTGACTGCAAGCTGCTAATCATCCTATTTGACTTAAGCATTGGTAATTTCAGGTCCCTGTCAGAGTTTCAGGAGGCTTACTTTTCGAGCTATTAGGTCAGTCGGTGGGCGATCCGAGTCGGAATGAAGACGACATTCCTATTGTGATCCGTGCTTGGCAAGCTCAAAATTTTCTGATAACAGCTCTGCATGTGAAAGGCTCAGCACCAAACGTCAACGTTATAGGAGTTACGGAGGTCCAGGTAATGACAATCAGGTCCATCAATCAGCAGTTACGCTGAAGAGATCACATTTGTTTACTGATCAGTTTTTCCTTACTCAGTACATATTTAAGGTACACCTCAGTCTGATTTTCAACCCGGTAATGGCCAACCACCAACTGTCGAAACGGTCCTAGGAGGCAAGGACTGGATTACATACGGAGTATATTGTTTTCTAGTATTTCCTAAAATAATTAAAAAAAATTCTAGTTTGATCTCTAAAAATTCACAATTAATTTATTTTCAATCAGGAAAATATGAAACTAGCATCAACTATTTTTCTAGATATTCTACCAACATGCTTATGATCTGTGTATAGTTATTTGGATGTAGTTTATTTTCTATTCTATTGCTCTATTGCTTGTAGCCGTGCTCATTATTCATTTTAAAAAAGAGATCCAAATAACTCTAAATAGAACACCAACAAATATATAAATTTTAAGAAGGAAACCGGAGTTAATTTCATATATTATTTGTTTTAAAATAAATTAATCATGTATTTTTAGAAATCAGAATCGATTTTTATTGTTTTTAGAAAGTATAAAATCACCCTTTGAACTCTGACAAAACCCGTGATTCAAATTTATCCAATTTTGTCATTTGAAGGACGGCTGTTATGTGTTTTCATACTTTTCTTTTTTTTCATAATCAGCATCACGCAAAAGCTTTGCGCGCGTGCTCATAATAAGAAAGGAGGTTTTTACAAATGCAATTAGGGCGTGTTACATATACTCAACGGATTATCACGCCCCCTATTCTCAACCCAATCTTAGCTGACTACTTGATGAACTAAACTCCCTAGATGTTTGGCGCCCACCTCTACCCAATACTTTTCAGAGGGAAAAATTGGAATGACGTGCAAATTGGAAGTGAAAATTGTAGTTTTCTCTCATATATTTCTTCTGTTTTTTTTTTCTTTTCAGGAGCTTCTTTCTACCTGTGGAAGAACAGTTCCTAAGAGTATTCATGAAGTTATAGCACATTTGGCTTCCCGACTTGCTCGATGGGATGACAGGTGGTCAGATGGTGCTATTATTATGCATAATAAAACTCTAATTTTGTATCATTGGTACTTGAACCCTGTGTTTGAGGCATTATTTTTACATATGTAGGCTATGGCGCAAATACGTATTCGGTGCAGCTGATGAAATTGAACTTAAATTTGTAAACAGGTAAGTTACAGAAACCATGTTTTTTAACTTCTCTGAATTGGTTTTTTTCCATACCTACACTTAGGCATTCTCAGGCGAAACGAAGAAGACCTGAACTTGCTCTGTATAATCTTCAACCAAGACATTAGAAGGTTGGCTACCCAGGTATGTATTATTTTCTTCGAAAGGAAGGTTTCCCACAATTTTTATTCGAATGGATAAAAATAAAATAAATCCCAGCCTAGTTTTTTTAAATGAAAAGTGTACACAAAAAACCACTCATCTAGGTATAATGACCGACCAACTAACTTCTCAACTCTACTATTCGCTCGAAAACAGACACAACACAACCAACACAACTAGCAACTGGACTAACAGCTAAACTGCACAAGTAAACATGACTCTTACAACAGGATGCCAGATATAAATATGTAATTTTGACACTTCCACAATGTACTTAATTGCTAGGTTATCAGAGTGAAATGGTCACTACATGCTAGAGAGGAGATAATATTTGAACTCCTAAAGTATCTAGGGGAAGCACCACACAATCCTTGCCTGAGGATATAAAGAAAGACGCAAGGAAAATGATTGAAGAGCAAGAAGCTGTCCGCGGTCGGCTGTTCACCATTCAGGATGTGATGCAGAGCACTGTCCGTGCTTGGTTGCAGGTAAGCAGATGAGATGCTAGGACTCTGAACCCAAAAAAATTCTCTGATAAGTGATAATGCATAACTGATATCGATTATGTAGACTGAAAGATGGCGTTTGGTATTTTCAGGACAAAAGCCTTCGGATTACACATAACCTGACAATATTTGGTGGGTGCGGCCTCATTCTGTCCATCATCACAGGACTGTTTGGTATCAATGTCGACGGTATACCTGGAGCCAAGAACACTAAATATGCTTTTGCATTGTTCTCTGGTCTCCTGTTCTTAGTAGGTTTGCTACTGATCATCATCGGGAATATCTATTTTGGGCTGCAAAATCCGATCAGCGATCAACAGGTTCAGGTGAGAAAATTGGAGCTCCAGCAGCTAGTCTCAATTTCCAGCATGACGCCGAGACGCATGCCAAGGTTAGGAAGGGGTCTTAATAAGGAATGACTTGCCTCCAAGAGCCGCTGATCTCATATATGACCAAGGTGATTGCTATTTCCATGATTCATCAATCAATATTAGAAGTTAGAATTCATTGTTCTTGAAAAGGTTTTACTATGGGTATACTGAACAAACTGCCTAGTCGCCAAAGTGTTATACTGTATATAAAGCACACAATATAATAACTATGCACAATGTCGGTAGCATCTTCAGGATCCATTTTATTTGCACTTCAAAAAAAAATAGAGCAGGAAAGTACTTCTGTTAGAATTATAAAGGGGAAAAATGTATAATACTAATACATATCTAGAAGAACGAACTGTTCCCTTTATTTTTCTGAATGATTGACTGCATCCAGCTATGTAATATGACCTGGAAGTTGATGGTAGAAACTTTGGCATTTAATTTGTCAGTTAAGAAACTGGGAAGATACTCGTCACTTGAAGCTAAAAACGAGCCATCACTCCACGGTTACCACCTGGTTTCTCTTTGCACCATGTAGTAGCAAAATCAAAATGTAAGGTTAGCAAAGCAAACCCATCACATCAAGACTCATCATCTCCTACCACACATGTGGCATTGCTGATCTCCCTTGATCCATGCAGCCAAAGAGCGAACCGATGCAGCAGCCTGGTGGCACCATGCCCACCTCTGAAGAAACTCCAGGAGTCCAGGGCGTCATTCCTTTAAGCTATCATTTTCATCGTCAGGTACCATTCACATGGGCAGAGAGGTGACTGTAGTTGCAAGGTTCTCTTATCATTCACGTGACTATTGAGATCGATGTAATTGTAAGAACTCCCCAAGTGTCATCAGTTGCTACAAGTCAGACAGTGTGATTGTTAGGCTTCTATAGTGGCCATATCTGCCCAAGTGGATATGTAGTCCTTTCACTTCTTCAGGCAGAGACATTTTCAGACTGAGACTCGTTCAGTATCAGACAATAAATCTAGTTTTGGTCTTTTGGATGCATGGGTTTTGAGCTTTATGCAGATGTTTTTCACAGGTCTTGACGTGATTTTGCCTCCTGTTGTCACAGCATCAGTCTCCGAAGTGGACAGTTATGTACTTATGTAGTCTGTTCAGTTCTTCAGGCTTGCAACCTATTTTTTGCTGCAAGTTGAAGTTGGTGCCTAACTTTTGAGATCAGTAGTTCTGTGATCCTTGGGACCAAAGAATACCTTGATAAGCACAAAATTGGGTACCTTCTTATCTATATATATATATTTTTTGACATAAACAGGAGGGGTTGCCCCTACTGAGCTTTTATTGATATAAATGAAAAGGTTCCAAACCTAAGAATTAAGATACATAAAACGTGTGGAAAAAATGAGAAAAATTACAAATGAGATCGTAGCCATAAATCTAAACTAGTTTTAATTTGGGGTTTTGCTCTAAGCATAACCTGAGCAATTTCTTTCTTGAAGACATCCTTGCAGCGCCCTAGAGAATGTTGAAGACCTCTGAAGATTGCATCATTACGCATTGTCCAAATGGACCAACACATGGTGACCATTATTTCCATAAAACACGAGACATTTAGTTGATCCTGAAGCCTTGAACGATCTTATCTATAATTTTGATGGCACATCTTAGATAATCGTTAAAAGGCTTTTTATTAGCTATTAGCTATATATAAGGCGAGATATTCTTCGCTTTACTCGAATTAATGTTATTAATGATTCGAGCCTGGTCCGCTAACGCTGAACTCGCATTCTTCCTCGTTACTCGCTATGTGGCATCTAGCTCGTTTCACTGGATTGTTATCTGGCTGCCGCAACTGAAAACCATAGCATGGAAGGGATAAGGTCACGTCTGCTACCTGTTTGCTTTATGACGTGCTCACTGAACTGTGCAGCACTTCATCACAAATTCAACACTCCGACTAGCTTGATCAAATGATCGTCAGAACAATCATCTACAGTATCCAATTATGCATAAATAAAGACATATACAATTTATTACAGCATATATTTTATTAATCAGGTCCAGAACATGCATACAAATACACTACTGGTACAATCTCTTGGCTCCCTTCACAATACTTCTTGTACACCCTGCAGTACATACGGATACGTATGTCTACGGTACACGCAAGTAAGCGAGCCGTCCCTCACTTGCCGGGGACGAAGTTGGTGGCGTACGCCCAGGCGTTGTTGTTGACGGGGTCGGCGAGGTGATCGGCGAGGTTCTCGAGGGGACCCTTGCCGGTGACGATGGCCTGCACGAAGAAGCCGAACATGGAGAACATGGCGAGGCGGCCGTTCTTGATCTCCTTCACCTTCAGCTCTGCGAAGGCCTCTGGGTCGTCGGCGAGCCCGAGCGGGTCGAAGCTGCCGCCAGGGTACAGCGGGTCGACCACCTCCCCGAGCGGGCCACCGGCGATGCGGTACCCCTCGACGGCGCCCATGAGCACCACTTGGCACGCCCAGATGGCCAGGATGCTCTGCGCGTGGATCAGGCTCGGGTTGCCGAGGTAGTCAAGCCCGCCCTCGCTGAAGATCTGTGACCCGGCCTTGAACCACACGGCCTCGCCGAACTTGACGCCGTTGCGGGCGAGCAGCTCCGGGAACACGCACCCGAGCGCGCCGAGCATGGCCCAGCGGCAGTGGATCACCTCCAGCTCACGGTTCTTGGCGAAGGTCTCGGGGTCGGCAGACAGCCCCGCGGTGTCCCAGCCGTAGTCACCGGGGAACTCGCCGGTCAGGTAGCTTGGGGGCTCACCGGACAACGGGCCGAGGTACAGGACACGGTCGGCCCCGTACCAGGGGCTGCCGGACGCCGCTGGCTTGGGCTTGGCAGCAGTCTTGCGCATGGTGATACGGCCCTCGCCGAAGACGTCCCTGGTGCTGCTGATCGCCGACTTGCCGACGAGCGCGCGGGAGGTGAGAGCCATGGTGGCGGCGGCCATGTCGAGCTTGTTCTGTCGGGTGCTTAGCTCTAGCTGTGTTGTATGCGTGTGATGGATGTGTCTTAACAGAACGCAGCAGCAGCTTTTATACAGTTGGGTTTGGATAGCAGGCCATCTTTCGCTGGGCTGGGATTGGTCGTGCCGGGTGGTTTGGCATCTGATGTGGCACCTGCTGGGCCCCAGTGGCCTATCACTCAAGAATCCTGTGAAGTGCCACGAAGGAAAGGTCCAGCCCAATCAGTAACTGCCACTTGGCATTGCAAAAGAGTGGATGAGATAGGCTTAGCAGTTGGTGTCACGTGAAACGTGATTTGTGCTCAAGCTCCCTCTGTCTCAGCATACAGACACGATTTGACTTAGTGCGGTATTCAAGACAGTGGCGGAGGACGAGAAAAAATTAAGGTAGGGCCATGTCGAGTCGTCGTTAACATATATATGCCACTAATCATGGATTGCCATGGCTTCTGTGAATCAAGAACGATTAAATAAATTTCAAGGACAATAAAAAAATAGATTTAGAGTTGGATGGCCTTGGTTTACCGTGAATCAAACTGACAAAATCAATAGCAGTAGCAGACTAGCGGTCTGCAAAGGATAGCTGCTCGCCCTCACGCCCTGATCTTAGTTCGTCTCGAGTCAGTGATCGCCGATCGCCGGCTTGTTATGGCAACGGCACAGCGATGGAAGGGTCGATTCGTTTCCGTCGTCTCCATTTCCGGCGGCGTGAGTTGTGACTAGACGCCCCATCTGCCCTGGAATACAAGTCAACAAGTGCAGCCCACGGGCCCGCATCACCACAAGGAAAGCCCCAAGCCACGTGAAAAGGCCCATAGGCCCAAACTTAGAAAACGATTCAGTCATCTATACAGTACTGCATCTATCGTCTTCGTCTTCCTCATTCAGCGGCACTGACTGCCGTAGGAACCTGAAACTTGCCATCCATGGCGGCCGATCAACCAGGGGTCGGAATTCGCGGCAGAGCCAAGGTAGGGCGAGCGCCCTACCTTGCCCTACCGGGTCCTCCGCCACTGATTCAAGATTGTACTTTAACTGTTAATTTATACCATTGTATGTAATTTATGGTAACATCGAAAGTATCATTAGAAACTACTTGTAAAGAAAAATCTAATGGTACCAATATTGTACTATATTTTTTATTTTGTTAGACTAATTATTGGTCAAAGATAACGAAGTTTAAATTTTAAAGTATGTCCATGCCTTATATCTTGATGAATAAAGGGAGTAGTATACTATTCAAAAGTGACCAATGAAGAGTTCCTATTGATTGATCTCAAACCTAGTGTGTGGCTAAACCAAGATCTTCTGAAATCTCCCACGTAGCTAGGTTTGTGTCTGGGAACCTGTTGCTTAACGCATGGTGCGGCATGTCTACCGTGATCTTTGCACCGCAAAGACGAAAAATACCGAAGCTAGTTCATTTTTTTGCGTTTGATGTCGTATGCGGTGAAAAGAATCGCTTGTGGTTTGATTCTTTGCTTCTTCTTACCGCCATTGCAGAACATGTGGTTCCAAACACACCCTAGGTCTTTCGACCGCTCTCCTCTCCTATTGGCTCGGCAGCGTCGAGGATCAAGTGCCTACCCTCCTAGATCTTCTAGTCTTTTTAATAAGTTCTTATGGTTGTTTGCTCAGACTCAACCCTTGCCTTTGTTTCATTATTGTTCTGTCTCAATTGTTGCCGTTACATTCGTTCCCCTTTGTGTTGTCATCATCTTTAGGGCTATTGTTTTGGTAACAACAACTGTCACAAGAGCTACAAGATAAAGTCACCTGTTCTTTCCATCTACATTCAACCGATATGGTAACCTTCGTTGTTGTTCTAGTGGTCCTAGCTGTTGATACAATAACCCACTTTGAGTGACAACACTTCATCGATTGCATAAGTATGTCTCTCTAACAATCGATTGCATAAGTATGTCACTCTAACATTTTAGCGACAAATCATTCGTCGCTATATCAGCTTTTAGCGATAGATTATCTAACACCAATTTTGGTGGTGGTGTAGTGGATGGTGATGTGTGCACAAACATATTTTTTTATTTTTCTATTTGATTTTCACCACCGACCCCTAGCGAACGGTTATGAAAATCCTTATCACCCCCCACTTTCATTGTTGTTGATGGGATGTTTAAGCCCGACGTTGATGAAATTGTTGTAGAGGCGATAGTCTCCTTCTCTTTTTGTTAAAGCGAGAACCTCCATGTGAAGATGAACAGTTCATGATATAGCAAAGAAGTATAGATAGAATTTGGTTTGTAACTCTTTGGAACGAGAGCACCAAATAGCATTATATTGCTTCCAACACACCCTAACTTCGGCGTCGTCGGTCAAACTCATAAACATTTTCCTAGTGCCTCTAGTGCATTATCTTGATCACCGAAACGGAACACTAACAAATATGTCTGCATGTCTTATTTGTGTGGCGCTAGGACACAAGATCTAAAGGCGTCTTGGCGCTGGTCGGCGTGCACCGCAAGGTTACAAGAAGACATCATAATAGTTCCCAATATGATATTTTACTTGTAGCTCTGTCCCTTCATCATAGTATAAAAGGAGGGGAAGGGGTCCCCTAGTCAACATGAACCTTACTGAGTGACTAAAGCTAAATCTCACCTGTGTGGTATATGCCCTCTACTCACTCGAATTTTGCACTACATGATCTGCCCTTTTTCTTAATCTGAGACAATCCATCCATGTGGGCGCCTGCCTCTCCCCATCTCTCGTTTTGCTTTTTGTTCTTCTGTGTCTAACCGTTGGCCCCCGCGTGGCAGTTATTTTTGGAGAAACACATGCATTTGCCTATTTAGAACTGTTCGTTTCCTCTTCTGTCTTTCCCGCACCAAAAGCATCACAAAGGAGCGGCTCCCCGCCGATTCTTCGATCCGGGTGTTTGAAGGTTTGGTGGGTTGGGTATGAGTTTGGTAGGGGTTTGGGAGTTTGGGTTTTTGGGATTTGGGAGTTGGTTTGGGATTTTTGGTTTTGGGAGTTTGGTGTTTGGGGGATTTTTTTTTTTTTTTTTTTTTTTTTTGTTTGGGGTTTGGGGTTTTGGAGGTCTTGGGTTTTATTTTGAGGGTTTTAGCCGTTAGGGAGTTTGTGGTTTTTTTTGCTCCAGTACTCATAGTGCTTATTGAAATGAGATGACGTTGTTACGCTTGTCAATGAACATATGCCCTTTTTTGAGTTCCATTGATGCTCTAAGTATCACTTAAACAAACACCTTTAAGTATCACTCAAAGTATCAGGTCCATCTAGTTCAGTTTTGGTTCCAATTCATAGTCCCTCTCAGTTTTGTTTCAGTCTCAGTTCACAGTTCCTTTCAGTTTTGGTTCCGTTATTGTTCCGTTTAGTCTTCCTTTGTTCAATTTTAATATCATTAATTTAGTTTCAATCTGTATTGAGTTGAGTTTCATGATTTCTGTTTCAATTTGTTTCAGCTACCAATCGAGGAAGTTCACCCTTAGAGGTGGGACTCTTATTAGACACACAAATTTAGCATTGTTTATCTATGTAAATAATGCTAGATTGATCCAATGTAATGTCTTTTTGGACCTAAATTTGTATGTGAATAGTTAATTACTTTGTAGATTGGGTCAACTGAATTTGTGTGGTTTTTGCCATGTTTTTGTGTGAGGTGTCCATTTGTGTCACCTACTATTTGTTTGAAATTAGATTTGGGTGATAGCACCTATTCTGTCACTCGAAGTTTAGTTTTTTGGTTATCTTTGTTTGTTTTTGCCTGTTAATTATTTGTGTGAGGTGTGTCTTTTTCTCACATGAATTTTGTTTTGACTAGATTTGGGCGATATGGCCAAATAAATCATACGTCCGGCCAAAAAGGCCATATCACTCAAGTTTGATATAGATAAACTGTACCGAATATCACCTACTCAATACAAATCAATAGAGCACATAATGTAAGGTTTTACATCACGCTGACGACCTAAATCTATATAAATCTCGTCCGTGTCTCGCGCACCTTCGCTGATTCATCTTCCACCTTGAGCATACCTCTCGGTGGACTGCCGATCATATTTTGTCGACAGAAAGAAAGTCGTTGGTGTTTGGTTGACCGTCAAAGTCAATTGATGCAACTCCTTAGATTTAGTATTTTTGGTTTTGGATCCAACTTCTGTGGCCCAAGATTTACTTCGAAAACACCAGTCGTTCTATCGAAGGGCGAGAAGAAGGACCGTTTATGCTTCTATCCTATCGTTGCCACTTCTCGTGGGCCTATGACCCCCAAGGAAGCATCACTTATGTCTGCACAAGCTGATTAGCAGTTGCTTTTATATGCTCTGTAATATTGGAATTTCTATTTCCACGCTGATGTAATGTGCTTCAACGTTTTATATTAAAAACTTGTTGTTGTCCCAAAAAAAAAAAAAAAAAAAAAAAGGAAAAGCCACTCAGCCATTGCTCTAAATCCGTCACCTAGGCTGGATGCCGCCCCTAACCCTCAGCCTCTCCCTGGCGAACTCACCGGAGACCGGCGCTCGCCTCTGTCGCGTCCCCACAATCGCGCCAAACCCCTGCTGCGGTTGGTCCTGGGCCCTATGTTTCGCCGGCGGCGGCGGCTCCTCGCCAACTGCTTCGTCGTCTGCTGATTCCTGTGCCGCCGCGCCGTCCTCCACCGTGCTGCTCCAGCCGGCGAACTCCACCATGCGCTGCTGATAGCACTTCATGGCCACCACCAGCATGAACACTGCCCAGACGCGCGCCACCGTGGATGAGACGTTCCAGACCAGGGTGAAGACGGCTGCCACCACGGCCTTCTTGTGGGAGCACGACTCCCAGGCGTCCCTCAACCTCTCCAGCCAAAACTTGCCTGCACCACACGGAAATCAACCAAAAATCAGTCGAAATCAGCATCGTATAGTAGTTAATTTGAAACGGGCAAAAAAGATATGTTCGTATGTCCGCCCACGTCTACGTTACTCTACTTCTTTTTCATGGATGGTCAGGTACTCAGGTGAGGAGTGAGGTGCCATGATATCTTGCCCAACTTATTGCAGTTTGCTGTCCTGCCTAGTCAGTCGGGTACCTGATATGATATGCTTTTCGCCTTTGTCCATGCTATCATGGAGCTCCATGATTATCAAGTCCGGACATATGAAAGAAGTAGGGTCTAGTTTAAGTGCTAGTGCCCTGGTATCATGAAAAAGTTTACATCCATGTATGGAAGGGAACCAAGCCTAAAGTTCACTGCATCATTTCTTCTACTGAACTTGTCCTCTTAGTCTCTTTCTACAATCCTATCAGTAACACCAATAATATGGCACAAGAATGTAGGCAGGATTTCTAAGCTACATTATCATCAACTTTTTTTTTGACAGAACATTATCATCAACTTTGAATCAGCTTTGATGGCAAAAGAGTGAATCCTATGAAACACATGAATTTCAAAGGAATCGGTTCAATATATAGAAGTGGGATTTGTGAAAAAAAAAAAAGTTAAGTCTTTGGACAGTGACGAGCCATCTACCATGTACCTTCACTCAGTGACGTGATAGGATTTGATGACTCTGAAAGATGACTAGTGTCGGACTTGATGAAATTCTTTATCACAAAAAGTCACCTTCGTTCTTAATCACATGATGATGTTGATGTTGATGCTTCCACTTTATTACGGCTGATCTAATTACGTAGCTCAAAATTATCACTCAAATTACAGGGCATCGCCGGATGCTAAATAAAGAATCGAAGTGGCAGACACGGTAGCCCAACAACATCACGCCTGTGTGTGGTGCGGACATGTGGTTGTTGAGATGGCAGGCAGCGAGTATGTCACGCACGACTCACGAGCCTAATCGTTGTTTATATCCTTGTGGACCAAATGCCCATGGGTTGGTGAGCAAACACCAAACAGATGACCCTACAGACAGAGGGGACAGCAAGCTAGGATGGGAGACCAGATCTAGGATGTGAAATGCACTAGTAGTGTGTTTCCAGGACAGTGATCCATGTGCCTCTACAAAAGGGCAAAGCTAGGAAGATATTCAGTACATATATCATGCCCTGTGGGTGAAAGAAACCTGAACAATCAAAAAAAATACCTGCCAGCAAAGGGAATTCGAGACCAGTGCTGCAGAGTTTCTCTTTATCTCTAATGAGGACAAGGAAACCCTTACTTGTTTGTTGAACATTGTGAGAAAATAATAGTAGTTATGCACTGTTCACATGGGTCCTACGCATATGAACATATATTACATTGTAGTTGCCTTAGTGATGTGTGTCTGATTAAATAAGTTAAATTTTCTTAGCTACTCCCGACCAACCAAGAAGATTGTAATATATTTTCAATGAGTCAATCAATCTCAAGTTTAATTATAGGATCATTGATCACATTTTGTGCCATAAGTTTGTATTTAAATCCGGTTAAGGCCACCAAAGAGATATGAACCCAAGAAGACAAGTTCAGGAGCGGTTCACTAAGCTAAACAAAGATGACACATTAATGATAGTACCATTAGAGCAAATAAAAGTCTTCAACATCAGCTTGAGTAGGTGGCAAGGGTGATGCATCCCACCTGTTTTACATGTAGCTAATAATTGTCCTATCCACATAAGCTAGCTTTTTTTTTTTTTTTTTTTTTTTGAGTAAAATCCACATAAGCTAGCTAGGTAACTTTAAAACTAACCTAATAACATGGTTTGGTTACTAAATAAACTAGTCCAAAATGAAAACAAGGTTTGTGGTCCTTGACGACACCATCGTTTGGACAGATTCTCTTACTTTTTTTTTGCCCCCATGAACCATAAAGGAATACCAAAAGGACAGGACACAAGGAGGTGTGACCGTGTGGGCTCACTAGGGACAGCATCCATCAGTTTCATACCGTTCGAGCATGGGCCACAGCGTAAAATGACAATCAAGGCCTCCTTGACCAGTTGAAAGCTCCCATGTGCAAAAGGTAGGAGGAATAACCTTGCACGCTCTCCCCTACAACGGGAAGTTTACTTGGGCTAATATAACTTTTGCTTTGCCTCGGATCCGAGTAAGTGATCATTTACATTTACCAACAACACTTAGGCCTACACTGTCACTTCTAATAGTTTATTAGCTAACCTAGGTTGAGGAATGCAAACAAGTCACGATTCCCTCTAGAGATGGTAAACATTTAAGTGCGGGTCAAAAATCAATCTTTGTTTGTACATCATCTTGTTGTCTGTATGAGGATAAAGGATATGCTAGTGTACGAACAATAAAAATTTATTTTGCTCTTTTGTTTCCTACCCCAATTTTATTGCATATGGCATCTCTTGAATCTTGCGTCTAATTTAAATCCATACATACTATATGGCTGAAGTTGAGAGCTTTATCACTTACCGTATCGTGCCAGCTGCGTGGAGTAAGAGGAGCACACCTTCGGGATAATGAAGACACCAAAGAACACTGCACCAGAACAAAGGCACGAAAAGTCAGTGACTGCAGTTCTTCTCCTTGCACCTTTATCTGTGTAGTAAAGTACATGTAAAGTTGCTGATGCTCCTGGTCCCAACATACATTTCCTATGGTTAAAGCTAAAGTTACTGCATCATAATTGTAACAAAACTCTACTCTTCCTGAAAGGCTAAAAATACCCCTACACTCCCATCGCTCTGAGTTCAGATCATTTCGTTTCTTGTTGAAATGAAGAAACAGAAGAGGTTCCCAGGTGGAAAAGGAATTACAGAGAATGGTGATGCATGTATGTATATTATCAGTTGTAGGAGGTACTGCTTACCCAGTTTAGCCAGTGTCCAGAGGGTGACAAAGTTGCCACACCGGGCCATCGCAAACAGTAGCAGTGCCAGCTGCAGACCAGAGCACATGTGTCTACTTGTCAGTACAAATCCAGAGATGATGCATTGCAGGCATCTATGCCAGATATCATGTA
Source organism: Hyparrhenia diplandra (assembly GCA_015847255.1). Classification (NCBI taxonomy): domain Eukaryota; kingdom Viridiplantae; phylum Streptophyta; class Magnoliopsida; order Poales; family Poaceae; genus Hyparrhenia; species Hyparrhenia diplandra. The sequence continues at coordinate 125,619 of JADLZK010012417.1, read as the reverse complement.
GTACTACCAGATAGTACATTGCTTTTTTTCTTCGTTTTGCCTAATATATTTACATGAACACATTTCTCTGTTTTTACTACCTACCTTCATTGTGGTCGCAGGCTCACCGGAGAAGAGAGACCTCAGATTCAGGAGCACCTCATTGATGTATGGCAGCACCAGCCTGAGCAGCCAGATGGCCTCCTCCTCCCCAACCAGGTAGCACCTCTCGCCATTGCCTTCATCATCACACTCCTCCACATTTTCACCCCTGCATTTTCATTTTTACCCAGCAGTGAAAAGTTACCATTGGTTAATGACACAAGAATCGATTTACTTTGAGTTTGCTTGCGCGTGGTAATGCTGGTCCTCTGAGGCAGAGATTAGCCATTTACCTGTTGAGAATGGACTTCCGCAGGAACCGTAGACCAAGGTAGATTAGGCCTGCATACGACGCTGCCGTGATTGTGCTGCAGAACGCAAAAGTTTGGCGGGGTATTGCTGTCAGTTCTGTTACTGCCAAAGCTTTTAGATTCCGGTAACTTCAGAGTTACAATTGCAGCAAGTGTTAAACAGCGAGTTTTTTTACTTGAAATTTAGGTCTTTGGTATAGGAGGAGGAGATGAGCAAGAAAGTCCCTAATCCAAACACCAGTGCAGATTTTGACACATCTCTCCACATCACCAAGTTCACTGGGAAACCAAGGGGCAGAAAGGAGAAGGGAAGAGCCATCAGTCAGACCCTGATTCTTGAACTAGCATATCAGGCAGATTATTTGTATTGGTGGGAACAAAAGCATATTGATTGGTGCCATGGAGGTAGGAGGCTAGTAATAGACATTACCAATATTCTGCATTCTTGCTTGATTTCTGCTAGGTTGAGATGGTCTTCCTTGAATCTCCTCATACTCTTCTTCATCTACAAACCAAGAAAATTAATCAAAAAAATGATAAAACTTGACGACAAACAGGTAAATGCTACTCACCAGGAGGACTGGTGGCTGGTTCTGTCGTCTTCGGATTCCTGCGGCCGATCGCCGGCAAAGCTTTCTTCTCTGGATATATGTAGATTGCATAACTGAATAGGTGATGCTAAAATTACACCTAGGGTGACTTTTCAGAATCAAAGTTACCTGGAGATGCAGGTTTTGCCGGCTCCAAGTTGGTGATGCGGTGAACCACTATCGGTGTCGCCTTCTTCTCGACTGCATTCCGGGAGGATCGGATCGGAGGGAGCAGCGAGTGATGTGAGACAGAGATCGACCTAAATTAGCGTGAGCTTTGCATTTGGTGGAATAGAAAGAAATTCACCTGGTGGAGGGGTCATGGGTTCCGGGTTGATTGCACGGAGATCGACCGCCGAGGCTAATTTCTTCCCTAGACCATCCAAGAACAGAACATTAAGACAGTATGTATATTGTTGTATTCAAGGGTCATATAATCAATCCCAAATCGCAGCCAAAAAGGCAAAAAAAGGGGCCAATCAATCCATCGCAGCCGAAAACACAAAGAAGAGCCAAGTGATCGAAGGACTGAAATTCACCTGGAATCGGCTTCACGGGCTCTGGGTTGATCGCTCTCTCTTCTTCCACTAACAGCGTGGGCTTAATACCTGCTACATTCGCGGTTGGGAGGCAAGAACACAAGAGTCAGGAAATTAATGAAACCAAAAGAAAATGCCGAGGAGAAAACAGGGACAGAATTGGCAGAGGCACCTTTTGTCGGTGGCTCAAGATCTTGGTGGCCGTCGTCCTCCACTGCAATACGGCAGCAATTGAAGAGCACTATTAGCGATTTCATGGACAAGTGATTGAATCTGGCAAAGATACTACGACAGTGGGGGCAGGAGCTTTGATTCTTGCCTTGGTCCAGAGCAGTTTGTTCGTCGTCAATGGCCATGGGATCCTGATCCAGCATCTCCTTCTCCTCCTCCTCTGCCTCCAACTCCTCGTCCAAAAATTCATCCTCCGCGCCGTCGTCGTCGTCGTCCAACTCCTCCTCATCTGGTTGTTGCACCACGTTCTTGGCGTCTGCCGCCGCCGCGGCCTTGTGCACTTCCACGACCACCACCTCCTGACCTCGCCAGCGGCGGCCGCCACCGCCACCTTCTTCTCGGGCGTGGATACCCTCGCCACGGCCCGCCTGGCAACCACCGTACTGGTTGTGGTGGTGGCCGTCGTCGCGGCGGCGGCGGCGACGTCGGAGCGCGACTTGCGGAGGTCCCCGATCGCGGTGACCGGCTCAGAAGCCTTCCAGCTGCGTCTCTTCTTGGCGGCCGCGGCGGTGGCGGCACCGGCGGCACCGTTGCCCTCGCTCTGGTTGCGGCGCAGGCGGCGGAACACACGCATGCCCTCCTCGTCCGCTGGCTCGTCTGCGGCGCCGCCGGCGCTGAAGACCTTGACGCCGCCCTTGACCTCGTCCATCTTCATCCGCGCCTCCCACACCGACGCTGACGACGATGCGGCGGCGCTGCTCCTGGTGGACTGCACCGACACGCGCCTCCGTCCACCGGCACTGGAAACCGTCGTGCCCCCGGGCTGCATTGCTTTATGCCCTGCTTGCTGCTGCTGGGCGGGGCGGGTGTCGTGGCTGTGCTCTGTTCTTGGTTGCTTGCGCTTGGAGGCTCCTGGTCCGGGTGAGAAGCTCTTCTGGTGGTGGTGCTGCGGGCTGTCTGTCCCCTTCTGAAATTCTCTTCCCTGCTCTTCCTTCTGCTGCACTCAATCTTGGATGGAGTTGGGGAGGAGCAGGTTGCCGCAGGCTTTACCGTTGTGAATCCGAGGGGGTCCTTTCCTCTTTAACCCTTTTTCCCTTTTGTGGATGGAGGTGGAGCCGTGGAGGTGGAGGTGGAGGGGAAGAAGGGACCGAGGGAGGACGAGGACCCGAGCTGCTTTTGGTTTGGTGGATCGGCGTCGGCGAGCAGAGCTTCCCTGATCTGATCTAGACGTCTGGTGCTGGGGTGGTGCCTAGCACTGGCAGAGAGACTGGGGAGGGGCAGGTGTCGCTTCGGGAGATTTGGTGGCGGCCAAGGCCAGGCTCGCCGACGAGTCACGCGCTCTTGGCCGCCTGCGTTTCGTTTGTTTCCGTGCGCCGCTTTGGGTAAAAGCAAGTGGGACGCGGAGCCAGCCGGGATGGTCGGAGGTCATTGGGGGCGACGCGAGGACACGTACACGAGGTGGATTGCCCCTGTCCTTGAAACTTTGACGGAACAGGAGAGCGCGCGTACTGGAGAGGTTGAAGGAGAGCAGCGCCGCCCGGGGTTCGTCGCAATGCGCGAGCTCGGGGAGCCGCCGCGGGGTGGTCTAAGCTCCGGAGAGGATGCCGTCGTGTCCGTCCGACCTCCAGGGAGGCGACGCCACGCGCGAGGTTCGGGGAGACCGTCGTTGCGCGAGATCCGGGGATACCGCCACCGCCGCCCGAGATACAGCGAACGCGCGGAGGAGGCGTGGGGCATGGCCGTTCCCGCGCGGTGGACGACAATGGGAGCGGCGCGCGCGGCGCGGTGAGGCGCTGTGAACACGAACACGGGAAGGTGTGTGAGCCGGTTGCGGTTGAGGCAACGAGACAAGAGAGGGAAAAAAAATAATAAGTAGGTCCCACATGTCAATGGCAGAACCCGATTTTGATGTCCATGTGCCAAACACGAGACACTAGTATCCCTCAACCAAACAGAAAATTGAGTCACCCCGTGCAGGAATCAGAGTCAGGGCCAATCTACGTCGTCTCGGTCACGCCAAGCAACCAGTAGCCTTCCATCAGCCGGTGCGGGTTGTAGATGCAGGCAGCTGGGATTACGGCTGCCATTGCACTCGGATATTAAGAATGAAAAAATTACTCGCTCCATCCACAGAAGAAAGAGTGTAATTATGACATCCCTCCATGTCGGTCAAGTTAGCTCAAATTTAACCATACTTATAATAACTAGTATTAGCAACTGTGTCTCCAAATAAATATACTATGAAATATATTTCATAACAAATATAGTGACACTAATTTTAGATCATGAATGTTTGTATTTTTTATATTGATTTAGTCAAAGTTCATACCGTTTTACTCCTCCAAATCTAAGAATTACTCCCTCCCGTTTGATATTAGAAGTCGTTTTGGATTTGGGTCAAACATCGGGTAACTTTTAAGTTATCTAGTTTGTAAATGTAAAAATTATATGAGTAGATTTGTCTTAAAAAAATACTTTAATAAAAGTATACATATATCACATCTCTCTATAAATATTTTTATAATAATAAGAGGTCAAAGTTGTGTTTTGGAGACCGTGTCAATTGTTCTAAACGACTTCTAATACCATCCCTGAGGGAAGTACATTCTTTACCGGACGGTATACTCCCTACCGCTGAACTAAGGAGGTATGTTGTAAAAACTTTATTTGATATTTATTTTGCAAAACATAATCCATAGATATAAATATTCATGGCCTAAAGGAAATTCCCGGTGCATAATATTGGCCTGGATCATATGCCTGTTTAGGCCTCATGGTGGTGTAGCTTTTCATATATTTATTAGTAGCAAAATATGTCTGTGTACGTGTTGCATCAGGATGACCAATTTATCATTTAGTATTTATTTCAATGTCAAATGTGTCATTATCTTCGTTTCACTTAATTGGAACAACCATATTTTTTTAATATATCAAATCGTGTAGTAAATACACCAATAAAATACCAATCCAGCATGAGCGGTGAACTAGATATTAATCCACTAAAATAAGTGAGAATGATGTCCATCTAAACACAGATAAATATGAAAAGTAAATCACGTCCACATGCACACCAAGTCGCAACGCGCACGAGCTTGAGCTCAGCCAGTCAGAGGAAGAGTGGGCGGTGAAAAAACAGCCAGAAAAAAAAAGCGGCAGAAATTTTGTCAATTTAGTGTTAGGTATATAGAGGTATAGAAATATATATAGATATATATAGATATACTCTCTCCGTTTAGTTCAAAGTCACTTTGATTTTTTTTGGTACATCTATTTTACGATGTATCTTGATATAATAATATATCCAAATACATAAAAAAATGGATCAACCAAAAGCTCAAAACGCCTTTGGTTGGGCTTTTTGGCTGTGGCTTTTGCTCCCCAAAATCCAAAAGCTCAACCAAAGGGGTTGGTTTGCCTCCAAAAGCCACGCAAAAAAGTGCTTTTGCTTAAATACAAATTTGAAAGCAACTCAAACTTGCTTTTACCTCGCTTTTGGATCACAAAATTACCCACCACCACTCATTACACACATACCGGTTCGTTTCTTTTCTTTTCTTCCGTCCGCAGTTTTCCTTCGCTCTTCTTCACGCGACCGCGGGGAAGAGCTCCACGCCCCCCTCTCCGACACGGGAGCCGCCCAAGCTCCGCCGCCCCCCCTCCCGCGCCCAATCTCCGCCGCCTCCCTCACCGGCTCCACCCTAGGTTGCTCACGTGCCAGATCCGCTCCTCTCCGGGCCTCCGGCCGTTGTGCCATGGTCATCCCCCGACGAGCTCGGGCCTTCCGGCGAGCATGGCCCCCGACCCCGGCCCGACTCGGGCGTCCTCCTCGCCGCATGGCCTTCCCCGTGCATGGCGGCCCACGCCGAGCCCACCTCCTCGGGCGGACGAGCTTGTGGCGACGGCCGGCCTCCTCCCTTCGTGCGGTGGCCCTCCCCTCTCCACTCCCAGCCCCGCAAACAGAGCAGCATGGCAGCCTCCGTGGGAGCAACACGACATGCCCAAGATCTGCCTAGAGGAGGAAGAAATCACATGTGTGCTTGACATGTGGGGCCCGCTTTGAAGTGAGGGGATTTTCCAAAAGCCACAAAGAGCCAACCAAACAAAGCCTCCATCCATCCCACGGCAGCCTTTGACAAAAAGCTACTTTTCCAAAAGCCATAGCCCACAACAGTTTTTACAAAGGCACGGCCCAACCAACAGTTGTTCTAGAAGAAACCAAGCTTAATTGTGGCAACGTGCTGGGGATCACAATTGACGGAACGTGAGCATTATATTAAATATAAATCAAAGAGTTTATTTGCAGAAATAGATTAAATATATATAGCCAGCCTGATCGGATTTGTTCATTCATTTTTTTTTTTTTTTTTGAGGGAATCGGATGTGTTCATTCGTGTGCCGCTGAAGTAGCATTACACGCAAATGGGCCTTGGTTGTTGTTGGTACTGGGCCTTTTGTGTAGCCCAGGCAGCGATCCAAGCATCTGAGCTATTGAAATATTAGATGGTAAATTCACCCACATTTGAGAGCAACTCCAACAGCTTGATAGTTAAATTTCATTGTTTAGCCATTATAGAAAATAAAAATAATAAAATAAAAGAAACAGAACCGACTTGCTATTTTACAGAACCAGTATAGCAAATAGCTATAGCTAGCTATATATGAACATCGAGATTTCGGGATACATGTTTGATATTTTACAAAACCATATAGCACATCTGTTGGACTTCAGTTTTTCCTCTAAAAGGCTAGAAATAGTCTAGATAACACATCTAACAAGGATAGCATATCTCTTGAAGTTGTTCTGATAAGATTTAAATTACAATTATGCATTCCATGCAAAGTTAGATATAGATATAGATATAGATATAGATATAGATATAGATATAGATATAGATATAGAAAAGTGTGTCAAGAATATACGCTTTTCTTAAAACATATCAACAACCATGTCTAGCACAGAAATTTCTCACGATGTAAGTATGTTTTTTAAAAGCGTGTAAACATATACGTGTCTAGTACTCTAACTAGTTAGACGTAAACATGTTTTGAAAACGTAGCAAATGAAATGGCACGCATCTAGGAGTGGGTTTTTCTTTGTAGTGCAAGGTGTATGTTGACAACTTTCTCCACAGAAAAACAATATCGAGACTATACAAAATGGTGGACCACTTAATCTGTGGGCTTCTCTGTCCATGGAGGCGTCTTTAACGTCATTTTTATAACCAGAAGCAATGATAGTAGGTGGATCCAACGGTAGAGAATCAAACAATTGTGATTAGATAGATCCAGCGACAGAGAACACTATCGGATCAACATAAAACCTGGGAGTGGTATGAAGAGATCACTGCCGCCTCATGGCTTGACCCGATAATGATGTATCACTTATGTCGAGTTGTAGTCTTAGGGGCGTTTGGTTCGAGGGAATAATAGAGACTTAAAATTAGTCGCTAGTCTCCCCAAGAGTCTATAAAATAGAGACTAAATGGGACTAAATGGTTCTAGGCAAATATGAACCGGAATGAGGACTAGAGACTAATTTTTATGCATTGTTGTTAAACCAGAATGGCACACACATATGTCGTCCATTGCGCTCACTCAACACCAACACTACTTCATTGATTATGCATTTGACAATTACTCCCTAAGTCCCAAATTAAGTGTCGTTTTGGATGTTCGTGCTTGCACGATGACTCAATTTGTAGAAAATACGCGATAAGATTTGTATCTCTAAATAAATTTGTTAAAAACTAGATTAAAAAAATCTTTTCGACGATATTAATTATGTAATGTAATTTTAATATATATTTGGTTAAAGTTATTTCATGAAAGATGAGAACGACAATTATTTTGAGACGGAGGGGAAAGTAGCATCTTAGCGCGTGACAGCAAAACCAAGCCTATCTCATCCACTCCTTTCCCACAATGGCAAGTGGCAGCTCCTGATTGGATCCACCCAGTCCTACGTGGCACACCCCAGGATTCTTGTGTGATAGGCCACTACGGCCCACCAGGTGCCACATCAGATGCCAAGCCATCCCAGCTGGACCAACCGGCCAATCCCAACCCAGCAAAAGATGGCCTGCTATCCAATCCCAAACTGTATAAAAGCAGCTGCAGTGTTCTGTTATGACACAGCCATCACACGCACACAACACAACACAGAGCAAAGCGTCCGAAGAAGCTGTGATCTGATCGACATGGCCGCCGCCACCATGGCTCTCACCTCCCGCGCGCTCGTCGGCAAGCCGGCGACCAGCAGCACCAGGGACGTCTTCGGCGAGGGCCGCATCACCATGCGCAAGACTGCTGCCAAGCCCAAGCCAGCGGCGTCCGGCAGCCCCTGGTACGGGGCCGACCGCGTCCTCTACCTCGGCCCGCTCTCCGGTGAGCCCCAAGCTACCTGACCGGCGAGTTCCCCGGTGACTACGGCTGGGACACCGCGGGGCTGTCCGCCGACCCCGAGACCTTCGCCAAGAACCGTGAGCTGGAGGTGATCCACTGCCGCTGGGCCATGCTTGGCGCGCTCGGCTGCGTGTTCCCGGAGCTGCTCGCCCGCAACGGCGTCAAGTTCGGCGAGGCCGTGTGGTTCAAGGCCGGTTCACAGATCTTCAGCGAGGGCGGGCTGGACTACCTTGGCAACCCGAGCCTGATCCACGCGCAGAGCATCCTGGCCATCTGGGCGTGCCAAGTGGTGCTCATGGGCGCCGTCGAGGGGTACCGCATCGCCGGTGGCCCGCTCGGGGAGGTGGTCGACCCGCTGTACCCCGGCGGCAGCTTCGACCCGCTTGGGCTCGCCGACGACCCGGAGGCGTTCGCGGAGCTGAAGGTGAAGGAGATCAAGAACGGCCGCCTCGCTATGTTCTCCATGTTCGGCTTCTTCGTGCAGGCCATCGTGACCGGCAAGGGTCCCCTCGAGAACCTCGCCGACCACCTCGCAGACCCTGTCAACAACAACGCCTGGGCCTACGCCACCAACTTCGTCCCCGGCAAGTGATGATCGGCAGGCCGCAGGTGTGCGCTGTCCCTAGAGCATTCCAGTGCATGGCTGGGTTGGGTCTACATTGCCATGAGAGGGTTCATGACAAGTGAATTTAACTTTCGTATAGAACACTTAGTTTATTTAATAATGTGTTAAGTGTTCAATTATTTGGGATTACATGTAAGAATGAGCGTGCGTGCATGTATTTGGCGGTATCCTACATTTGTACAGATGGAGACATGAAGGAATGGTCGTGTATGGACTTGTTTGGCAAAGCTCTGAAAGTACCTTTGGACCCCAACCCGATAGAAACTCTATCAACATCAGTTTTTATTGATATTTTTTTATTGTGTGAAGAAATTCTCTCAAATGAACTAGGGCCCTGAGAGGTATGAGCTGAAAAAAGTAGATTATCCTAATTCAATCTACACAGAAAATCATTATATGCATAGTGTTTATCATAGAGAATCACACGGCCCGAACTTTCGACGCCGTTGCGGGCGAGGAGCTCCGGAAACACGTACCCGAGCACACCAAGCATGGCCCAACGACAGTGGATCCTCGCCCGATGACTGGGCAGGGAGATGAGTGGTGACTGGGGAGGGAGCTGGCTGGGCCGTCCTAAAGACTGGCGTGAGAGGCAAAAAGGAAAGGGGCGCAAGTCTTTTTGCGCCAAGAAGAAGGGCTGCCATGGACGGCGCCACGCACGGGGTGGCTCGCCACGTCGAAGAAATGTGACAAATATGTAGGGCGGTTCTTGATCTAGGGCAATTCGAAGTCGGCTCGCCCAGGAGTGGTTTTGGACTATGGCCTCCATAAGAGTGACAAAAAAAGTTAATAAGCCCTGAACTTCAATAACCGCAAAGGTTTGTTGTTATCCTTCGCCGATGGGTCCCTCCTTTCTCCGGTCACGGGATCCGGTGCCTAGTCGCCGACCTCCAACCCCCTGAGTGTGCGGCCCTTCATCGGAGCCCCAATTTTCATCCATACGAGGGTTGGTTCAATTTCTCTTCCGTCATCACAGTTGCATTCTGAATCCACGCGCATGCCTACTATCGGGTACCAATATTAGGGGTACCCCTAAACACGCCGACAAATCACGGCGAAAAACAATAACAACATCCGGCCTAACTCGCCTCGCACGAGCTCGGCGAGACGGCCCGAGCTCGCGCCATGCACGACCACGGTCACGCGAGCCGCCCCACGCCTTACTCGCCGCCGCGCATCCGCGGGTCTCGCACGCATTTACCTCCGGTTTGGCGCCTTCTTCCGCTTCGTGACGAGCTCTTCGCACGAGCTCTTCCGCCCCCGCACGAGCTCCTCCGCAAGAGGTCGCGCGAACCGTCGCATTCCGCCTAGCGGGTCGCGGTGCTTGCCACCCGCCGCGGCGCCCGCCCAGAGATGACCACGGTCACGCGCCGAACCGTCCGCACCGCGGCTGCGTGTCGGTGACCTCAAGCACGTCGCACGACGCCTCGCCTTTGCGCGGTCGCTGCACGCGCGCCCGTCTGGTATCTCCCGCCGCGCAAGACGACCTCGAGCCGTATGGGCGTTCGGCTCTCGCGCTGCGCCGCCAGCGTCGTGCGAACTCCGCCTCTCGCTCTCTCCAAACACAAACCGTGCGGCACATCTCCGACTCGTAAGACCCGGAGCTTGGGAGCGCGCGAACTCACAGCTTCGAGGCTCGCTCCCCATCCGGACGAACCTCGCGGCGCATCCCCGACTTCGCACGACCTCGGCTTCTCGGGAGTCTTTGCCGGAACCACGGCTTCGGGAGCTCGCGCCTCCCATCCGGATGAAACCCGCGACCCCTCGAAGATCGCACGACTTATCTCTCGACTCCTACGACGTGGAGCTCGGGCGGCGCGCGAAGGTTATGAGCTCGCAAGTCTCCGGACCACGTGCGACACACCGCACATCCCAACGAGGGATCGGAGGAAGTCCAATCTACAAGACCCTATCTAAGGGTACTCGATGCAATCGTAGCTATGCGACGCGCCGCCTCAGTAGCCGCTGTCACAAATTTCACACCGCAGATCTGACGTATCGGCCGGATGCGAATCCGCTTCCCGACAACCGCTACGGACAACAATAACTACGGACAAACCGACCTCTTTGCCGAGCTCCCCGCCCACATCTTTACGCAGCGTCTGCGCAATCCCCGGCGGAGACAAAGGAGCGCGTGCGGCGGACCGAGCCGCAATCTACACGAACTCTCGCGCGCCGCACCCTACGCAATAGACGGACGACTACGGGCATGCGTGCCCGAGAACCGAGCGTGCCCGACATCCCCGGCCGAATTTTACACTTTACCCCCTCTATTTTGTATTCTTCACACCTTTAGTCCTTCTCACGGTGGCACCCATGTATCCTCCCCTTACGACTATAAAAGGAGAGCCTTGGCCCGGGGGGGAGGAGGGATCTTCCTCCGATCGCACTCCTCATTCGAACACACACCACTCACAGAGACTTGGGAGCCGGCCTCCTCTCTCGACTTGCTTGTATTCGCCCCGATACGGCGTTTGAGCTCGGCCACATAGTGACTCCGACCGAGATCGACTAGGGAGCCCGATTGCCCTTCGAACCAAGATAAACCCGTGTCTTGTGTCCCTTGAGCTAGGCCATCGAAGACCCACACGAGCCGTTCGACCGATTTTTCGCGGTCCGTGGTATACGACCCCGACACCTACATACAAATGGCGAGCTAGAGCAAATTCAAGAGGGGTGTGCTTCCCTCTCCTCGGGTGCATAGAATTTTATTACGTGGGTGCAAATACATTGAAAATTTAATCATAATTACTAATTTTTGGTTTTTTTGGGTGCGGCCGCACCCACTAATCTATATACATATACTCCCTCCGTCTCAAAATAAACGATGTTTTTGTTTCCCTAAAAACATCTGCCGACAATTATATATTAAAATAGGATTAATATTTATATTACATAATTAGTATCATTGGAAAGATCTTTTGATCTAGTTTTTTAACAAATTTATTTGGATTTGCCGACAATTATATATTAAAATAGGATTAATATTTATATTACATAATTAGTATCATTGGAAAGATCTTTTGATCTAGTTTTTAACAAATTTATTTGGAGATTTAAATCTTCTACGTATTTTCTATAAATCGAGTCAAACTTGTAAGCATCTAAAAACCAAAACGTCGTTTATTTTGGGACGGAGGGAGTACACCGGTATCCTAACACTTCTGCACGCAATCAGGCAAGCAGGGCGATTGACGAAGATGATCAGGGGCGGATATGGGCCTAGGGCCACGGCCCAGTCGCGGCCCAAAAATATTTTTAGGATAGCAGAATTTTTTTGGCCCAACAGAGAGGGAGGAGTCAGAGCAGAGGCAACGCACGTCCGTGGCTCCGTTCCACTTCCGAGCCGGCGCCTGTTCTTCTCCCGAATCAGCGATTTGGCGAACCCAGCAGCAGCCAGTAGCCGCCGGCCGGGCGTCGCGTGGGCGCACGAGGGCACGCCGCAAACAGCAGCAGGACGGCACCCGCACGGCCGCACCGCACGGCGCACGCACTGGCCACAGCGGCCGCCGGCCCAAGTGCCCAACAGCAAGCGCAGCAAGCCGCAGGGGCAGGCAGGGGCAAGACGGCAGGAGCTTGAGCACAGGTAAGCTGCTAATCCCTCTTTTCTTTTCCCAATTACCACTGGCCACTGCTCATGTTCTAAGTTCCAGATTTAGTAGGAACTTTATTAGAATTTTTATGTCAATTTTTGTAGTACTTTGAGTTGCACAACGAAGAGGAGCGGGATAATAAAATCAGTTTTTACTCCGGCTCCTAAACCAATGGTTCAAGCAGCACCACGAGCACAAACACCTGCATAACCCCAATCAGAAGTAATAGAAGAAGCACAGGCAGTAGAACCACCACCAACAGTAGAATAAACCCTGCTAGCAATGTAAATGGTTTGCAAAATAATCCCCCCGTTACTCCTAGTGCTAATGATATTGTTGCTGATCCTGAATTTAGGATACCAATTGTTGCTGATCCCTATTAGCCCCGATGCAGGAGGCATCTTTGATATTGCCATAACGGAGATCGTCAATTGATAATGGCCCTAGGTGTCAAAATTGACGAGCTCCACCACTGAAGATGATGGATTGCCCCACCGATTCGTCGTCGCATCTGGACGATCTGATAGATTCTCCCCTCCCCTCCCACCCATCTGCAACCACGCCTGTAAGTCTTCCTTCATTTCATCCCCTGATTCTTCTTTCCCCTTATTTATCCTTCGATTGCCAACCTTTCACAGTAGATAGCACGTGATTCCAATACCCTTAGTTGTTTTAGTTATCCTGCGGTCCTGCGGAAATAAACGCTAAGCTTCCCTTTTCCTACCAAAAATCCATCTTGCGCCTTAGTATTATCAACTTCAGGTAGATTAGATAGCTGGTAGATGACTGGAGGATAGTCTTTTCTGCTTTCTTTTTTTCTTATCTAGGCAAAACCATCAAAACTCTTGTATTTCCGTTTGCATGAATGGTAATGGGGCTGTTGTTCTCGCGTTGAAAAAATACTTCAGGTAGATTTAATGCTGTAGTGTGTCTGCCTTGTATACCCTCTAAAGAAAGATAACCTAAAACTTGGTTGATGCAAAGGGTTAGAGTAGCCAGACTCCCAGAGCTGAATCCTTCTTCTCTCCAGTCAGCACCTCCTGCAAGATGTGTTCAGTTTTTTTTAATAGTAACATAATGCTACAATTGTGTTCTGATGTTATTCTTGTCAATGGATTGTTTAGCAGCACGAAGATGAAGATAGAATCAGCACTCTCCCTGATCACATTCTACTCGACATACTGGAACGCCTTGATCTGCACACTGCTATCCAAACTAGCACACTCTCTAGGCGATGGGCACACCTCCCCCCCTCACTTTCTCGCCTGCTCATACACGTGTCACACTTCTTGCCCCGTGACAGAAAAAAGAGGGAGCACTGGACAGTGGACCAAGTCATGACCACCTACACAGTGGCTGTGAGGAGTTTGCTGCAGTCGTCTCCCACCAATGACCGAACCATCAAGCACCTGCAGCTCAGCTTCTATCTGACGGAACCTTACCTGCAGTCCATCGGCCAAGCTGTTGGCAATGTCATGGAGAGTGGCAAGACCAAACACCTTGACTTCACAATCTGGACAGATGTTGCTCATCCAGAATACGAGCAGTGTTTGTTGTTTGGAGAACGTCTCATGTCCTTCTCCCAATCATGTCCTGCTGCATTTAAATGGCTCACCAGGCTCACTCTTCAGAACATCACATTTGGGGACTCTGACATCCACAATCTCCTCAGCATCTGCAGCAAGCTGGAGACCCTCTCCTTGACCTATTGTGATGCTGTCGTCAACCCTGTCACTGGCGAGGATGCCATCCTCACAATAGATGCACCACACTCAGCGCTCCTCGCCCTTGAGGTCAGCACCTGTGGGTATGCAAGGATTGACCTGATCCAGGTGCCAAACCTTAGGAGGCTTGTCTGCGCTAACTGGATTGGTGCAAACCCCCCACTGATTTTTGGCAGTGTGCCTCAGCTTCACAGTGTAGCCCTCCGTCATACTGCAATGCATTGGCAGACTCCATTCACATTAAGCCACTGCTTAGCCAACAGCACAAGCTTATCAACTTTATACCTGAATTTCTACGATGAAATGGTACGCTGCCTTTCCTTCAAAGCTTTCCATAATAATGTCTTTCTATGTCTTGATTTCTTTATCGTTTAACACATACTACTCCTTTATGCGTTCTTGTTAATTTAGTTTCTTTATTTGCCGCAGATCTGGATTGAACCAGAAGGACCCATACATCTCTCCCCTATATTCAGTAACCTGAGAGATGTTTATTTCTACAATGTTTTCTATGGTTGTGACCTGAACTGGACTATTTTTGTCCTTGAAGCAGCACCGTCCTTGAATAACTTATGCCTTATGGTACATTACTCTTTTGTATTTTGATAAACTTTCTTTAATTTCATTTTTTGTGTTATATCGTGCCGTAGAATCAAGTTACCTTTGTGAAGTACATATGAATCCTAGGATCTTATTATTTTCTTGATAAAACAAGCCTATGATTTATATGATGATACCTAGAATCATCATTGCTTCAAAAGCCACCTACTTAAAGGTTCTGCCACTTATCATCATTGTATTTGGAATAGCATAAGAAGTTTGATGAATGGGTCAATGAAGTGCTAACCATATTCTGTTTCATGAAGCTATCTCGTCATCCATGTGGAAGGGGCAGAATGGAGGACAGCGCTAAGAAGGTCAATGTGTTGTGGGATCAAGCATCACCTGAGTTGAAGCACCAACGGTTGAGCCTGCTACATATCATAGGCTTTGTAGTGGATGAGAAGTTAATGAAATATATAAGGCTTGTTATGGAGCGAGCCGCGTGCTTGAAGAGGATCTGCTTGCTTGACCAAAAGCCCTGCACTAAGTGTGATGCAATGGACGATACTCAGTCTCCATCACGGAACAGATGGAGATTCCCGGTTGAGGAAGAGGAGAAGGAATTAATAAGGCATCAGCTTGTAGATGGCTTCTCCTCCTCTGTTGAAATAAGCATTGGATGACATGGGTCTCCCATCATCCCAACAGATAATTGTAAGCCTAACCTAATAATTCCAGCTCTAGCTTTTGCTGGAGCACCATTATTAGATAATTGTGTAGTATAATAGCAAATAATTGCTATTTTCCTGGCAACCATAACTTATATTGTGCTTAATTGTAAATTGCAATGACATGTCAGGCAGTGTCCGAAACAGTAAGAGATTTTGAGTGTCGTGGTCTTACCTGGAATGAAACTATCAAATGTCTGTGTCGTGGCATTGTCTTCTGGTTGCAGGAAAATTGATGTGTTGTGGCCTGGTCCGACTTTGTTGGTACCTTTAAATATCTACGGAGACGCTGATACTATCCTTTGTGTCGCATGGAATCTTTTGAAGTGAGAGGTTTAGTTCCGCTGTAGGAGCAGAAACACACCAAACAACAATGGATTAACTGGAAAGGTTTTATTAGCTGCTAATTGTGCCATCAGCTTATAATTTGCACTAGCATAACCGTTATGAGAGGCAGCATCAGGCCAAAGTCATAAAATGGATCCGTGGCCACGCCTTCACCTAGAAATGTTGGTTGGGACCGGTCACCATATGCTGATGAATTGTTCCTTCGTGCGTTGATGAATTGGTTTCTGATATGCTGCTTTGTGGCATGTCCTCTGCACCGTTTCTCTTATATATATATCATCCTGCTTCTGCTGCAATTACTGGGCCAATTGCTTATTTGTTCGCTTGGCTTTCTTTATTTCCCTTGCAGTGCATGCTTGTGGTTACTGCTACTATCACCATTTACTTATGAGCTGCCAGTTTCTTCTAGCTCCTGATTTGCTTTCATCTGTTCCATTTACACAGATATGCTACAGGCCATGAGTAGTGTCGCAAAATTGGGCACAAAGCTCACATATTTGGAGAGGTGCCTCTTCTCTAGGGCCTACTACAGTGTCATTGATGAAAAATGCATGGCATGGCATATCCTCGCTTCCTTTCAGCTCCAAGAGAGGGAGAAGGGTAACCTCAAAGCTGAGAAAGCAGCTATAGAGTTCCGCCGCAAGGTCGAGGCTGAGATAGAAGAAGCCAGTTACCTTGTCATCAACATTATTGACAAACAATAATATGTCTAGATACATAGAAAAATACATGAACCAAAAAAGTCAAAGTAACTTATAATTTGGAACGGTGGGAGTACATCTGACTTTGTATGGAACATGATGCAATTTACATGTACCGGATCTCCTCCCAATTTACATGACCACAAAAGGGTGGACGATTGCTTATCATCCTGGGTGAAAATTATGTACACGGTGTAGTATGAGTAAAAATAAAAGGTTACTATGCATAGCAGCGAGAGCATCTCGGGCAGAATGATACATAAGATCAAGCAACGAAGAATATGAAGATCATGAGGAACACCATCAGCACAAAGAATATCTTCATCATCAGCCACCTGTTGGATGAAATGCTGTTGAGGTACTTCAGGAGCTGGCCCTGTGCTCCCTCCACGTTAGTCAATGTGTCATCCATGTTCTCGTCAATTCTGTCATGGAAAACACGGCAATTAATACAAGATAGCTAATAGGGCACACCAATACCACACCAATGCAATACAATCGAGGCAGTGTCGACTGATAAAACAGGAGCTGTTTGGGTGTAAGCTCCAGGAACATATATGCTTCTACCAATGCCAAACTTATCACGGATGCCACGAGATTCTAATCAGCAAGGTACAAAATTCATTTTTCCCCTGATCTTAATTTGGAACGTAGTGTACCGTTTAAAGGCCTCCTTGACCGTGCTTGTGCCACAGTGCCTAGTTAACGTGTCCAAGGACTGTCTTGAACCTTACAACAGTCTCCACCTTCCTAATGGACTGCACCTTACTTTTCTAACTAAATAGATAACAGTCCAAGAATAATAGATAGGATACCGGTTAACTTAACATTATCCTCATAATCTAATTACTTATTAAGAAAAATGGAAACTCCATATCCTATCTAACCATAATGCTTGCAGTAGGGACTATTCAAGTGCCAGTGTCAATGCTTGCTTACAAGCTACCCATACAACCAAGCAGCTAACAAATTCTCGAATTCATTATCAAGATTTCAGACAATATTCCTCCTTGTAAGGCCATAAGATTCTCTAGGTGAGATCATGATATATTAATACACTAATGCTCACCTTGAACAACAGATGGAATAAAATTTGGATAACGAAGTTCACCTGATTGCTAGCTCTCCCTGTTGAGAAACCATGGTCGCCAACTGTGTAAATATGTTGCTCAGCTCATGGATTGTTGATTCCACGTTTTGAAGAGCCTCAGCTCTGCTCTGCATGTAACTGTCCTGTTGTACTGCCAATTGCTGCTGCTGTGCAAAAGGCTGAGATGATGATGATGCCCCATGGTCTCCATTAGTCTTCTTCCTGGTGAACGGGACCACAATTTAAGAAGCACAAAAACAATGGATGGCTAAGAAACTGATGCATTCTGCCAAAAGTGTAGGTCTAGCCAATGTATATAAACTTCAGGGCACCACAGAGGCAACAAATAGAAAAGATTAGCTTATTTCAATATGTAAATGAGTGCCAGCATTCATGACCTCAAATAAGTATACAGACACAAATGTCTTACTTCAATATGTAAATGTGTGCCAGCGTTCATGACCTCAAATAACAATAGACAGAAATGTGAAGTTATGACCCCAAATGTACCGGTGTCCGCATGGTATTGGTATAGTAACAAATTTCATGAGTAAGCAATGAGGTTGTTCCATCAAACTAGTAACCTAGAAAATACTCAAACAAGCAGTGCAACAAGCAATACATAGCATTGAATTATTGTAAACATGATTAGGAAGGTTGTTGTACTTGGTCAGACATGAGAAATTTTATGGAACAGTACCTCTTTGTACCACATTACCTACATGATAGTGGACAACTAAGGTGATTTTGAATAGACTAAAGCAAATGAGATGTTAGCTGCCTAATGCAAACCATGAAACTAGCATTGCATGTGAAAGGACAGAAACAAGAAGATTTTGAACGGCTGCTGATAGGTGAAAGTACAAATTCATCAAGTTTTGTATGTGTAACAGTACCTCTGGAATAATGGGGTAGATGCAGAGTCGCTGGCCCATGGTGCTGGGGGCACAGAGGACTCTGATGGATCCCTAGCAACAAGGGGTCGTTGACGGATAAATGGATTTGACGCATCCTTTGCAGCTGACGAGGAGAACATTTGCCTTCTATTTTCATGAACCTTCAAATTCTGCACATCAAGAAAAGAAAGGTTTTAAGCAACCATCTTGTTAAAGACTTTACAAGGGCGGAAAGGAGCACTATATAATTAAGTAAACAAACAATTGTATCTAACCTCTGTTCGCGTGGTAAGAACTTCTTTAAATTCTTTTGTTGCACTCATCAGGCGATTTTTAAGGTTGTCCACGACTGTAGTGGAATGATTTGTTGTGTCGTTGGAGAGACTGCCACTCTCATTTTGTGAATTGCAGAGAGCTTGTAGGTCTACAACAGCAGTATTCAAAGCCGTGATATCCTTCTTGATAACTGCAGTCAACTCTTGAATCTCCACTGTAGGGTCATCAAAAACAGATGTTCTCTTTGCCACTGCAAACATTCATTTTATATCAGTTCCATAGAATAGTGCAATCTTTATAAGTGCATAATCTGTGAGTGTTCACGATGAGAGATTCAGAGTAATGTGATCATATCATTGGTGATATTTTGTCATAATACATCATAGTGTCATTGAACTAATGAACAAAACTAGATCTTTTGGCAGCACCATAGCATGTCAGAATGATGTAGACTATATGATTAAGAACTTAGTAGAATATGAATTCATAATGTCAGAGTGGCACGTCAAGGAACATAAATCCATAACCAAAAAGTGGCAACAAGCAAATACTCATTTGTCAAGGAAAATTGCAAAGATGAAGATTTCGCAGCCTACCCCACTTTGCATAACAAATGGAAGGCCAGAGTAGCTAAATCATTTAGACTGGACTCCCATTCAGGCATTGCCTGGACAACTAGAACGCCCAGTCTTGTAAGCTATTCGCAAACCAAGCTAATGGTCATTGACGTGATATGGTGCAGATAAAAAGCATTCATTTTCATCACCATATTCAGTTTAGCTAATCTGAAGCAACGCGCGAGAGACGAATCTGGAAGTAAGGGAAGGAATAGGACGGAGGCCATACATTTGGCAAGGCGGCTTAGCTTCTGGGAGGTCTGGTGGATCCCAAGCCCGATCTTGGACGCGCGGTTGTTGAACTCCGAGCGAACCGACGTGGCCGCCGACAACCCATCGAGGGTCCCGGTGGAGCTGCTGCTCGCCACCGCGGGGGCGGACGACGAGGAAGGTGCGGCGTGGCGGCGCGCGCTCTCGACGGCGGCGCGGAATTCGTTGGTGCGGTCGCGGAACGACGCCTGCGCGGGCCGCGTCGGGATCATATCGGGCCCCCGGCGATGGATCTACACACGGATTTGGATCTCGCCCTCGCCCTCGCCCTCGGACGCAGATCAGAATGGTTAAGACTGAAAGAGGAAGAAGATCTTCACCGGCCGGTAACCAAGGAGGAAGAAGAGTTTTAGGCCATGTTTGATCACTATCTCATAATGGTTTGTTATTAGCTAACTAATTTATCTTTTGCTAAAAAAAAACTAATTTATCTAATTTGGAGTAGTGGGATAGTTAAAATGACTAAACTAGGAGAAAATACGGATGGATTATAGTATATTAATCATAGGACAACTATACGGAATAAAATCATAGAACAACACATCTTATTATAGCAACTTAAATTTGGCAGAAAAATCTGACTAATATATTTTGGGAGAAACTTAATTTCTAGCTAATAACAACTAAATCTGTGTATAGTCTTGTTGTCGGATATAAATATCATGGTATATAAGCACAAAGGGTTAACACGCATCAACATTAACCCAAATGATGGTAAGGGGTAGTCTCTCTCTTCCAACCCCTATGAAGAGGTTTTAGCTTCGTCCAACCCCAAGAGAGTGGACCCCACCATAACCGACCCTTGGGAAAAGGTTTTCGCCTCATCTGACCCTTGGGCAACACAGTAGCTAGTAGGTGTTAGTCAGTAATGCGCTTGCTCCCATACAACATGTAGCTACAGTTCAGCCGAGATTGGCGCCCTGCTTCACGGCGCTGAGCTATGGCACCTCAGTGAGATGTCGATGCCACGTGAAGTTGGAGGTATGCTAAAGAGGCGCATAAGTCACATAGAGTAAATGTATTGTATAGAGGCTATGCGATACCGGTTTTAGGATGTCTGAACCGTCACCCGCTAAAGCTCCCTAGAGTACGTGGATAGAGGAAAAGTTGTTGCATCGAGGTACTAGAAGGGCCACGCTAAAATAGCGGATGGGCGTGGGTCCGCTATTTTGAGTAAAGGTAGAAGCAGTCTGCTGCGCCCCGCGCCGACCCCACCTCCTGAAAAAATGAGAGAGAGAACAATGAGGGCGGTGAGGGGGGTAAACTAAAAAAAGGGAAAATCTAACATGTGGGCCCTACCTCTGATACTTGGTATACAATAGAGATATAGAGTATGGATAAGTGCATAAGAAAGTGATACAGAGAAGAGAGGACCAGGATATAATATTCCTTTTAGAAGATGGATTTAGAGTAGAACGAGTGCGGATAGGCTTAGCGTGATATGCTTGCCGTTTACCGTTTTAGCCTCTAATTAAGATAAACCATGAGTCCTAATTAGTATTTTGGAGGCCCGTGCACATAAGACATAAGGTTTGCACATACGTAAGACATAATAACGTGCTTGCCTCGGGACGAGCCTGAAGTCCACGTGTCAAAAATAAAGAACAACGACCGGCCGACCGAAATTTTTGAACAGATTTCAACCTGGCGTGGTAACGGACAAAACGTACGTTTACGAATCATGCCGTCCTAATTATGATCCTACTTTTTGTAAAAGAAGACAAGACAACTATATATTTCCTCGCCTTCCTTTCAGTTCTATTTCCGGCAAAGTTGTCGCTACCTTTTTCCACTAGAACATGCAATAATTAGACGCCTCAAGCCGCTAGAACTTTGGAGACCCTCAACACTAAACATGAGACATAGTTTCTTTTCCAATGGAAAAAAAGAACTAAACCTGATGGGCAACGTATCCTATGCTAACTAGATTCGTATGCTAGCTATGCTAACTCCGATCTGGACCTCTCGATGAACATCCGATGGATGGAGACGTTGGTGGGTTAATTTAGCACTTAAACCCTCCCACCATTAGCTTCTATAAACAAATTTTCTGGAAAGCACACCCTACCCAGCACCCTCACGTCCCGTCGCCGTCACTCCGTTACGTCGCGGTTGCGCAGCTCCAGGTGGCCCGTGGACAGCGGGCCCGGAACTTTCTCCAGGATGAAGCCGCCGCGGAAGGCCGAGTCGTCGAGCTGCTTCATCGATTCCGTTGCACGTGCGCTGGCCTCCGGCGTGCGCTGCTTCGGGGGCACCGTGGCCAGCTGCCCCGTCTGCAAGGACAGCAGTAGTCACCAATAAACTGCAATCGAATCACCTGATCGTCTCTAACACCCACCTATAGATTTTTCTAGGTGCTGAAATCAATGCATCACCAGATCACGTACGAATCCCAGGGCCTGGCCTGTGGTCTTGCTGGGCGAGCGATCTAGGGCACCACGGCGAGGGTCCAGGGCGCGGCGGGAAGGCCGCGATCGAGCGAAGATGTGGCGGCGGCTCGACGGAGGTGCTGCGGCGATTCTGCGAGAAAACACCGAGACGTAACGGAGACGGCGACAGGACGTGAGGGTGCTGGGTAGGGTGCTTTCCAGAAAATTTGATTAGAAAAGCTAATGGTGGGAGGGTTTAAGTGCTAAATTAACCCACCAACGTCTTCATCCATCGGATGTTCATCGAGAGGTCCATATCGAAGTTAGCATAGTTAGCATACGAATCTAGTTAGCATAGGATGCGTTGCCTGATGGGCAACATGATGAGCCATATGATGAAATGCAACGGCAATCATTCAAGTGTAGTACCTTTTTGTTGTTTAATAGTCCAAACAATTGTACACTTGACGGCTTACTATTCTATTAAAGAAAATAGATAGGCTTTGAGGACCCTTGCTTTATAAACCCAGCTTTATTTATTTCTTGTCAACGAGACACGTATCCCAAAATAACCCAAAAAAAGGATCAGTGAAGATTGGCATGCATGGTGCTATATATGTCTACTACTACTATATGCTATCCTAGAGGCCAGCCTTCAGGGTACATGTCAGTTTCTTCACGAGCGCAGCCCCACCCTGTCCATCTATCCATCCAGCCGCTCAATCCCCATTATTCCTGTGAGCCAAAGTTGAATGCGTTGCCTGGCAGCCATACATGTCATTTTAGCACAAAATTGTTGTTGGCCTGCACTTATCCTAACTATGAGCATGAGGCACGGATAGACCACAGATCAATCATCTTTCCGGCCGCTGAAAATGTTCATATGCATGCCTGACGATGTACTGAAGGGTAGCGGCACATTGAACGGCTAGCAAGGTAATGGAGATGGCTGCCATTGCCGCACAAGTGCGGGTGACGCGTGATGCAACAAGCAGGTTTGTAACTGGCCGGGTCTCTAGCTATTCTGTGAATCTTTGATGGACAAGATTCCACTGCTTCGTCCCAGCAAGCACGGATTTTACAGAAACTAGTGCGTGCAACGATTTGTTCCTGTCAGGTATCATGGTAGCTCGGTGGGAGTGGATTTGAATAAATCCTTAGTTCAACTCTAGTTGCTTTAGATGCACTCGATAGCATCTATTTGGATTTGGATGTCCATAATAGTTTGATCCAATGAAATCCAAACTTTCTTGGACAATGGCTCAAAAATCCAGCGTCCATTGGATTTTTATGGATTACTTGATAGAGAGATATCAGCCTTTACTACATGCTCCCTCCATTCCAAATTGTAAGTCACTTTAATATTTTTGGTGCATTCATTTTACTATGCATCTAGATATAATAATACGTCTAGATACATAGTAGTATGAATGAACCAAGTGAAAGCGACTTACAATTTCGAACAGAGGGAGTAGTTTTATGGGATCCTTATATATACATCTAGTCACACACACCGATCTGCACAAAGCAGTGAGCAATCCTTGCGAGTCATGCAAATAAATTTCAATTAACTTTGCTAAAAGTTTAAAATGTACTTTCTCCATTCCAAATTATAAGTCGCTAGGACCACATATATTTTTGTTACAGCTTTTGACAAAATAGTGGGCGACAACATTAAATCATCTTCAAAAAAAGAAGGAAGCACTTGCTAGCATCTATGTAGCACTACTGATACAGACTCTACCTAAAGTTCGCATCACACAATAGGATCGGCTTACCACGCACAGTTCTTTGGAGCAATGATGACAAATTTGAAGCAACTGATTTGGAAAGCTTGGGCTCTGCCAAAATACAAATTCTTAGCATGGATCGCAATCCAAAATAGAATCTAGACCACTGATAGGATACAAGGACGATGATGGACAAACAATGGTATTTGCTTCCTAGCTATGCAGGTGCAGCCATGAGTCGGGTGTTCATCTATTCTGAGACTGTCGCTACACTAGGCGAATCTAGGAGGATATTGCAATATGGTTGGTAGTGAGCAGCTGAGACCTAGCACCTGGGAGCTAGGAGACTCGGTACAAACTTGGTGGAATAACGTAGATCACATAGCTTCAATGGCGAGATGAGGATTACAATCCATCATCATATTTGTTTGTTGGGAGGTGTGGAAAGAAAGAAATGTAAGAATCTTAGAGCACAAGGAATCGACAACCATGCAACTACTCCAGAAAATCAAAGATGGGTCTATTTTTTGATGAAACTAGAGGGGCTGGATGCCCCTACAGGAATTTATTAAAGCCAAAAGTCTTGGTCAAAAACAAACAAGAAGACTAGTTACAAGCCCCTCAGAAACAAAAAAAGAAACAAAGAAAATGAAAAAAGCACAAGCAAATTACAATAGGTTTTGGATCCATGAATCAAAAGTAGCACTAAACTTGGCCTTTACCTTTAGGGCTAGGATTTTCACTTCTTTGCTGAAGATTTCTTTTGCTCTTGTTGTTGATGCTGGGATGCCTTTGAAAATGAAGTCATTCCTAACCGTCCAAATTTCCCAACAGTTAAGAATAGCCACAATCATGAAAAGGTTCTGATGAGCTTGAAGTCTGATTGCTTCAACAACCTGATGAATATCCATGATCCCTTACAGATTGATTCCCGCTGCCTGATGCCAACATTGCTTTGGGCAAATTGACATGATAGAAAGAGGTGTTGGACTGTTTCCTCCTCATCGTGGCCACAAAGGACACAAGCATAGGAGGAAAGATGCATAGATTTCCTTCTGAGTATATTTCTGGTGCTTAGCCTGTCATTCACGAGGAGCCAGAAGAATACTTTGTGCTTGGGCTGACAACAATTTTTCCATAGCCACTTGAATGCCTGAGGAATTTGCTCATGGCCCATGAGGTGCTTGTAAACCTTAGAGGCTGAAAAATGTCCCCCATCTAGTTGATCATACATCATTTTTTGTTGAAATATCAGTGGCAACCTTGATGGCTTCAAGATGCAAGAATTGTTGATGGGCTTGTGTTGAAAAGGGCAAATTGAAGAGGTCCAGGGGTTGAGGACGATGAAGCCACTATGATATTGCCATATTCTTATTTTTGGCAAACATGTAGAGTTCAGGGAACTCAGCTAGTATATTTTGAAGACACCACTTATCAGCCCACAATAAGCACGATTCACCATTATGCATTGTTATAGTAGCAACCTCCTTGTAATCATGTAACAACTGAAGAATATCTCTCCACCAAAAGGACCCCTTTTTGATGTGACTAGGAAGCTTTCCATTTGTGTAGTGTTTCTCCCAAATCAGTGACACCCACGGTATGTCTTTTTTATTGAAGAATTTGTCCAGATTTTTCATTAAAAGTGCCTCATTATGCCTCTTCAAATCAATTACTCCAAGGCCCCCTTCGTCTTTTGATTTGCACACCATCTTCCATGCTCCTTTTGGCATTTTTCTTGCATTAATGTCTGACCCCTCCAAAGACAGTGTTTTTTGAATTTGTCAATATGCTTAATGACCCCTTTAGGGAGAGCCAAAGCACATAGGTGGAATGTTGGGAGAGCACTGAACACCGCATTCGTCAGCTCCAGCTTGCCTGCTTGTGATAAGGAGAATGTTGAGACTAACCTCCTGTCACATTTGTTAACCAAGGGGAGGTAGTCAACAACTTTTGGTCTGGTGGTACCCAATGGCAGGCCAAGGTAAGTGAATGGCAATGTGCCAATGACACACCAAAAAGTGTTAGCAAGATGCCTTGTCCGTTTCGGTGAAATGTTGATGCACAAGAAAGGATTTACTGTAGTTAACTTGAAGACCAGTTGACTGAGCAAAGGACTGAAGGATGCCTTTGAGGAAGAAGAGTTGTCTGGCATCCCCTTCCATGATGATGAGGGTGTCATCGGCATATTGGACTATTGGAAAGTCAAGAGTTGAAAGAAGAGGAATTGGAAGATTCAGAAGATCCTGGTTTTTAGCGTTGTTGACAATGGTCTAAAGGAGGTTAGCAGCAAGAACGAAAAGAAGAGGGGACGGAGGATCCCCTGCCTAACTCTCCTTTTACAGTGTATTGTCTTACCAGAAGTGTCATTAAGCAGGACTTTGGAGGTGCCAGAGTCAAGGATGTTTTTTTAAAGATGGGTCTATTGGCAATGACGGGAGCGAATAGGGAGATAAACAGACGTGATAGAATTTCGGACCTGCGAAAGGGAGATAAGCACACTGAGATTTCCATGTGGAAAGTGAAAGAGTAGCGCGATAGGTAACAGAACGTGGTTGAGCACATTCGCCATTGAGCGAGCAGGAACTTTAGCGGAAGAAGCTACGGCGGCAGGGGGCTTTGAGTGGCATGGCAATAGGAATCCGGTGATTGTCTCCGGCATCTGCCTGGTTGAATTGACGGAGTAAGCGGAATGCACACACGAGCGAGGTTTTTTAACTACTCGTACTAGAAATAGCAAATATAACAATATGATGTAGCAGACGCAAACGCAAGCAGAAAACACACGGCGCGAGAGTGCCGAGCCACGGCGATGAGCAGATGGCAAAAGGCGACACATGTGACTGCTGACCACGACGCGACGCGCAAACCTAACAAGTCAGCAACCCTGCTTGCCAAGCAGATGGGGCTGCAGCGCTCTATATAAAGCAGAGGAGGAGAGGAGACGGCAGCACTCCGCTCGCTCCCCCCACGGCGCAAAATAAGAGCTGCCTCCTGTCATCCTCCTCCCCGTTGGCATCCATCCGCCGCCCATGGCGTCCGCGCCCGCCCCTACCCCCGCCGTGGTGGTGGTCTTCGACTTCGACCACACCATCATCGACTGGGACAGCGACGACTGGGTCATCACCAAGCTCGGCGCCGCCGACGCGTTCCAGCGCCTGCGCCCAACCATGCCCTGGAACCCACTCATGGTATTCTTTCTTTCTCATGTGCACCACACGTCTCCTCTCCTCGTCCATCCAAGCATCCAGGGGCTGGGAAAGACGTTTTGATTTCGGTTTCTCTTTTCCAGGACAGGATGATGGCGGAGCTCCACGCCAGTGGGAAGACGCCCGAGGACATCCGCGACTGCCTCAGGAGCGCGCCGCTCGACGCGCACGTCGTTTCCGCGGTCAAGACGGCGGCGGCGCTCGGGTAACCATGCCGACGGATCACGTTCCTCACTGTAGCACTTGCCGATCGATACTGGCTGCATGCATCATGCTGCTGCTCCTGCCCTGTCGTTGCAGGTGTGACCTCAAGGTGGTGAGCGACGCCAACACCTTCTTCATCGAGACCGTCCTGGCGCACCACGGCGTGCGTGAGGCTGCTTCTCCGAGATCATCACCAACCCGGCGAGCGTCGACGCCGACGGCAGGCTCAGGATCTTGCCGTTCCACGACTCTGCCGCCGCGCCGCACGGCTGCAGCCTCTGCCCTGACAACATGTGCAAGGTACCACCAAACACTAAGGACGGCCGGCCGATCGGTTCAGAAACTCATTGTCAGCTTCACTCCTCCAACGCTCACCGCACACTCCTCCAACGCTCACGGCACGTGGCCACTGAACAAACTGCGAGATGTATCTATCAAAAAAAAAAAAAAAAAAAGAAACACTGCGAGATCTATCTATCAAAAAAAAAAACAGTATAATTTTATATTTTATAAGATGTCTGGATAATCTGAAATCTGAATATTCATACTGTACTTTCAACACTGATAAAATCTCTCTGTGCACTGCTCATATCAAGATGCGAAAACTCGCTGATCATTCAGCATATATATAAAAACTAAAAATGTGCTTACCATGTGCAGGGCAAGATCATCGAGAGGATTCAAGCAACAGCCAGTGACAAGAAGCAGCACTTCATCTACATCGGTGACGGCCAGGGGGATTACTGCCCATCCCTCAAGCTGGGGGAAGGGGGCCATGTCATGCCAAAGGAGAACTACCCCCTTTGGAAGCTCATCTGCAGCAATAAGAAGCTTCTCAAGGCTGAGGTTCACCCGTGGAGTAGCGGCGAGGAACTGGAAAAGACACTGCTTAAGTTGGTTAGCAAAACCATCACCCCACCTGCACAAGCTTCCCAATTTGACTACAGCAAATGCGAGATGAGCAATCCAGCTATCCAGCATCCACCCCTCCGTGTGCCACACTGATTACTGATCAACTCTTAGTTCGCAAGTACAGGCATGATTGCCTGGTCATTTCTATATGCAACGATTGATAAGAGTCCCCATTCTGCATTGAACATGATATGTCCTTAGTCTGCGTTCAGAACGCAGCAATTTAGAGATGGACTGTAAATGATATGCTCTATGTCATTCAATAAACTTTAGCATGGCATGGAAGAACATGAATTGAGAATTACATGATGCCAAAGTGGGAAACTATAGTCTCTAGTTCTTCAGGCAAATCCAAATTTCTAATAATTATGTTAAAATCTTCTTATAAGTCAGATAAATAGCCAAGTCAGTAACAGCATAAGGTAGAACGGGCAATAAGTTTCAGTGATAATAATTCGCGAGCCTACCTTTGCTGTTTTTTTCACCAGCACACAAAACTACCTATATATCTGGAACTTTATTCTGGTCGCCCACTGGTAGCATCAGAGATTGCAGGAACAAAAGGCTTCAAACAAATTTCAATATTTTGAGTATCGGTCTTGCAACAAGAACACTCATACCTGGCCATTAGTTTTAATCCAGCTAAACAATAGTTCCTTCTTTACCCCATGACCTAGCAGTTATTCCAGAAGTCTGATACTGACATCACTCTATCTCCTAAAATCCGCAAATAAGTATGACAGCAATATGCAAGAAATTATGCTACATGGACTAGCACAGACAATTTCCTTGTTGCTCTCTCAGCTATATCAATGTTTCTGTGTACCCTGCAAGCCCCAAGAATTTTGATCCATTTACATCTGGAATCAATGACACCTGAACATAGATTCAGCTTCAAGAAGTTTTCCAGTTTTCATCAGAATGTCATCAACCATGCAAGCATTGTGTTCCATTCTCAGGATAATTCCATAAACTGTAAAGTAGTTCCTTCATTCATGCTCTAGTCTACACGACAACAAGCTGACAAAAAAACCTACAGAAGAGATCCTATCGGGCATCTTCCCCAGTGTCTATCATTTGTTGGAATGCCTTCAGTTCCTTGTATGCACGACCACATTAGAACAACCACAGGTGATCACATTACATGCAACTTGAACCCATTTTGACTCGTTAAATAGCAAATAGCATCTCAGCATACGTTATGCTCTCACTTTTTACACATGTCAACTAGAGCAATGGAACAACTAAATTATTTCCAGACTGATTTGATCGCCCACCCATGCAGCTGCAAGCTGCAACCCAAGGATGCCAACTCAGAGCAAACACTCCAGGAGTGCCGGTGCAATATCATTAGACCTTTCTTTCCTTGCAACATTGAATTGAAGCATTCTATTACCTTTATACATCCATCAAATTGAGCACACCCTGGTGTAATCGTTACCCATGAGAACTCGTGTTTTTCTTTAGTAAATGAAATGCCAATAGTTGACTTCTGAAGCACCCAGATTGTCCTTAAATGTCAACAAGCATTGTTGAAATATCAGTATCTCCTTGCAACCCGCTTTTCAGAAAACATGCCTGAACATTGTTTCTGTATCTCAAGTAGCGCCACATCTCAAAATGCCTACATAATTTATAATTATATTGTTAGCTGAAAAAGATTCAGAAATAGTTGGCTTGAAAACTCTTCAAGCCTTCCTCACAGTA
Organism: Hyparrhenia diplandra; assembly: GCA_015847255.1. Taxonomy (NCBI): domain Eukaryota; kingdom Viridiplantae; phylum Streptophyta; class Magnoliopsida; order Poales; family Poaceae; genus Hyparrhenia; species Hyparrhenia diplandra. Next base: position 95,983 of record JADLZK010012417.1, on the reverse strand, counting down.
TCTTCCAACATAAACATAGAGATAAGTGTGTTCCAAGAAAATGTCAGTCTGCACCTTGAAGTATTGAACGGCACCAACTATAGCATGAAAGAACTATCTGCAACAGCTTCAGGCAACAGCACCTCTCTAACATTTGATGGTCACCAAAGCATGAACAGGTTGAACTGAATTCCATGCAACATTTCAGTGTTCAGAACAGTAGTAAGTTTAACTCGTACTTGCTTATATCTCCATCACCGAATTCCACATGCAACGTGAAAACGAGCATGAAAATGATGTGCTGACCTTCCCTTTCCAGCAATGACCATGACCATGCTCTGTTTCAATCAAGCAACTAATTCCCGTCAGCATCGCTTTCCAGTTCCAGTCCCAATGATGCATTCCATGATTCATCAATCACTGCATCAGTTCGCAGCGGCAAACCAGACGGTTCTGTCAGCAATGTCCACCTCCCAAGTCCCCACAGAATCTGAAGCCTCAACCTCGACAAGGGAGGAACCGAGGCATGGGTCACCAAAAATCCTCCTGCAGGCTTACCACATGACATGGGTACACGACGATGCACCTGCCTCGTGAACTCCAGGCTCAACACCTACCAACCTTCCTGTGATAATCTGCTCGAAAGAGGCTCAGAGCGGCGTGGCGACGCGCGGACACCACCGCAGTCTGGACGATCACGTCCCGGTGCGGCATTCCATCAAACGCCCTCCGGTCATCAGCCAGGCGGCGGCACTCGCAGCAATTACCGACCGAGCAGCGTGTCGTGTCTTGAAGGAACTTGTCCGGCTCCGGCTCCGCTCCGGCTGCAGCCCGCATGGAAGTGGCCGAGCGCGCGGCGGGTAGCACAGCACGGACTTGCAGGGCCGGCGGCGGAGCCCCGCGGACTAGTCGCGTACGTGGCCGTCGGCGCGCGGCCCGGATCGGCATGGGTTTGGATGAGAGGATCACGCCGTGAGGTGATGCGAGCATGAATGCCGTCTGACAAGTGACGAGAAAGTAGCTGGCGATGATAAGGGAGGCCGGCGACCTTGATGTGGGAAGCACGCATCCCGCAGGGGCACGCCCCGTTCCTCCGGACCGGAAGTTCAGGAAGCTTTTCAAGTTGCTTACGTCTGACAGCTTCACCACATTCGTTCATCATTACACCAAAGGGAAAATGAAACGGACTTCAAAAGGGAAGTTCCTCGTCAGCACAGAAGGCCACGATATAAGTACACAGCAAAAGTCAAGGTTTCATTACTTCCAACTGGTTCCGTGGGATAACAACAAAGTACCCATCTATTACAGAAGTAATAGCTTGAAGCAAAGACTACATTTTCAGGTCTCTACTAAAGCATTATAACAACAAAGAACACGACATAGCTCATGGCAGAGATCATATGCTCCGTTGTCAAGTAGGTAGGGTCAGCTAACGGTTACTACTATATCCGAAAGCCTAGCTGGAGATTGGGCCCCTCTTGCATATTATTAACCTAGAACAGGGTACTGCACGACATCATTAAGAAGCGGCATCTGAAACAAGACTTGGTCCAGGCTCCAAAAAGGCAGTTGTCCAAGAAACTCTCTCTAAAGACTCTTCCAAGTAAGCATTAGCGGGTGATCTCGTTTCTATGCATCAATCAATCTGATTCTTCCATCTCATCATCCGACTGTGGGTTCTCTACCTCACTGCCACTGCTCATGCCATTAGCTGCAGACAGGTACTGCTTCACTGAGTTGTCTTCTACCTTGTACTTGACAAACTTCACCGCTGCTGCATCTTCATTTCCACAGCTCTTCCTCTTCCTTATCCCGTTGGTTGCCCCCTTCATTGACTGGGCAGCAGACATAAAAGCATTACCTGCAGTCTCCATGTCCTCCACAGCTTCATCCTCACTGCCTTTGGAGTCCATGAACTCCCTACCACTCTGTTTATCAACAAAGAAAAGGTCCGTGATCTGAATGAATCATGTTCCCGTAGCCATTCTTGACCTCATCATAAGCAAACCTCCCCATAATCCAAGAACTGTAATCTCCAAACACTTTGAGCCCCTTATCTTCAAGGTCGGCAAGCCACTCTGTGAAAATCAAACATATACAGTTCTGCTTGAGTAAGCAGTCCACAAGACATGATAAACAAAAACCAATGACGTCGTTTCATATTTGCACATACTGAGAATAGCTTGGGGTGTATTGGCAATTGGTTTGCTGAGTGCACCAGAGCCAGCTTGATAAGTAGCCCACTTGATGAGAAAATTGGGAACATTTGAGGTTGAGAAAGCGTTGATAAATGACATTGCTCTCCCTTGATCACCTTTCCTCCTGTCAGAAGAAATGAAATGAGAAGATAATTCCAACCCCAGCTAAGTTTTGGTTACAATAACTCTTTATCACCTGGCATCATTGACAGCATCAAGAGTGATAGCCAATCTCAACACATATATAGGCACGAGATCAACTCCAGCACCATTGTTAATGAAAGAATAATCCACCAGGATAAGAGAATCATAAAGGACATCCCTCAATAAGATTTCATCGTCAGCACTCTGAGTCACCAAGAAACCAAACACCACAGAATACATGAGTCAAGAAACTTGATAGTGCCACTGACAAAACTCAGTCAATACAGGTCTTTGTCCTAGTCTGCTATCTGACAGATTGTACTTCTAGATTCTAATCTAAACAGTAAAAATTGAACAATTAACCAACTACTACTCAGGAAAAACAAAAAAGTAGAAAATTTTAACCAAACAGGCAATTCTGTATTAAAAATAACTCAGAGTGACTAAATATGTGAGTAAAACCCCTAGTTATTGTAACCAGAATGAACATATAACCAAGGACAATTGGACATACAACCCCTAGTTTGTCATTTCCACCAAAAAGAAAAACACAATCATGATCTGAAACAAAAGGGTATACTAGGACAAACCACAGTTCAGGCTGCAACCTGTTTGCATATCACAAAGATGAGACACAACTCCATCTTAAGTCATGTTCCTTGCAGATGATGACAGCAAAATGCTATAGTAACACCAGCTTTGCGATACACAATAGTGATATACTGTTCTGTTCTCCTCTTTAGTTTCCACAAATTAAGAAAGACCCCTGATTCCAAGCACAGTTGAAGAACAAGGCAACAAGTTGCACATTTCTTATTTATTTCATAAAGGTAATCCGTGCTAAATAACTAATTTACAGAACAGGTAATGAGAAAGCATGATCATGCCTCAATGTTTCATAATTCATGAAATGAGTTTTGCTATTTGCCATGTTTGTTAATATTCTTATGGTCCATACAGCTACCACATGCCTTGTGAATGCTTAATTAATAACTTTGTTAATAAGAAGTGAATTCATAATAATACTAGCTTGTTAAGTCATGTTCTCAAATTGCTCATTAGTCAAGAGTACACATACCAACAGAGAGTAAACAGGCAGCGGAGAGTTCAAGAGCATGTTCAGCAGGACCCCTGTTAAATCCATGTGCAAAGATGCCAACAGAATCTCGAGTCACTACAAGCGAGTGATGCTAAAAGGAAGAATGAGAAGATGGCCATGATCCACTTACGGAAGAATTGGTGGTTCTGGAAGACCGGGATGGAGCTGACCGCCCAGATCTTGAGCTCCTTCTGCAGCTCAGAGCGAGGCACCCCTGTTGCATTCTGCACCTTGAGGCAGAGCCTGAGGAGGAACGCCTCAGCCAGCACCACCCCGGCGAGGTAGTCAACGCTACAGCCTTCCTTCATGAGCTCCCTCCTGGCCTCGTCCCCAGCGAGCGGGAAGAGCACCTGGAAGGGGCACCTCTCCTTGGAGTGGCGCACGCTCCACACCTTGACGAGCTCGCCGAAGGCCGGCAGGAGCCTCACAGCGTCGGGCGTGGCCCCCTCGGCCGACGAGGGGCCCGGACGGCTGCTGCAGAGGCTGATGTAGCTGAGGACGGCCTCGACGAGGGCCTCGGTCTCCCTGCGTGACTTGTCGGAGTGGAAGAGCTCGGAGACGACGGGTGCGAGGAGGGCGAGCGGCTTGCGGCGGCGCCCGGCGAGGAGGCGGTGAAGGCGGAGAGGAGCTGGAGCAGGGAGCGGAGGTCGTCGGGGCGGTCGTGGAAGGTGAGCGCGGAGAAGAACCAGACGGCCTCGAGCGGCGGGTCCGGGTAGGCGCTGAGGACGCGCGAGAAGACGCGGTGGAAGTTGGTGAGGTCGGCGGCGCCGGGGCCCGGGGCGGCGGAGACGGCGGCGAGGAAGCCCGAGGCGGAGTCGCGGAGGAGTGACTCGAGGCTGGGGAAGCAGAGGGCGGCGCCCATGGAGGGAAGTCCACCACGATGGAGCCGGCGGCCATGGCGCGGCGAGGCGAGGCGGATTGGTTCGAATCGGGGCGGGAGTGACGAAACCCTAACCCTAGGCTCGGTCGACCCGAGAGGAAGGAGTGGGGTTTCGGGGGAGGTCGAGGGGGTTTGGGTTCAAAATGTCGGGGGTGGGGAGGTGGGGCTGAGCTGCGGCCGTGGGTGGTTTTTGAAGACGGGAGAGGGCGGGCAGGGTGACACTGACAAATGGAGCCGCGTGGTCAGTCACTGAGAGGGAGAACGGCTCGTTGGATTGGATTGGATTGGATTGGGCTTGAGCTGGTTCTGTGGTCCAGTTTCAAAATGGGCTAATCTATAGCTGGGGCGAGTCGAGCGAGCCTAGGTCGGGTTCTACTTCTAGAAAAATCCAAGGTTAAGATACGGTGCGACCGGGCATGTAGTCAATAGTAGGACGGTTCGGTGGAACGCTACCCACCGGGGTTCAATCCTCGGTCTTTCCTTTTCCCGGAATCCTGGATTTTCCTCCCGTTATGCATTAAGTGGTAAGCGTTATGCATTAAGTGGTAAGCGACGTTCCCGTCGGCGACGGCGCGCCAATGGTGACTTCGAGAATCTCCAGATCTGCCGGGTGCTCGTTCTTCGGAGGTGCTCATAGGGGTAGGGTTTGCGTCACGTGTGTTCATAGGGATGAGTGTGCGTGCGTGTTGTGAACGTCTGCGTTATGTACCGTGTCATTCTCAAAAAAAAAAAAACATAGGATAGGAAGGTCATCTGCACCAGGATTCTTGCGGTCCGACCGGTCGGCAGCATGCACTGTGCCGACCAGCGACGTGAGAGTGTGAGCGAGCATGGCCCTGGGCAGGCCAGACAGGATCAACATGACCATTTAAAAAAAATAGTAAGGTTAAACAAAAAGAGAGAAGGAAGAGAGAATTTTATCTTTTTTCCCGTGCTATAATATTCTTTTTTCCTTTTTTAACCTTACTATTTTTTTTTGCTATTGCTTCTCTCTTTTTGTTTTGTGTGGTCTTCTATTATATTTTTAATTCTAATTTTATTTTTAATTTTTTACATGTAGCTTATTTCTTATTTTAATTTCATTTACCTTTTTACATTTTTTTTATTATGATCAATTATTTTGCATATGACGTTCGTGAAGTGTACATGTAGTGTTTTATAATATGTTTCATTCATGTAGCACTTGTGAGATGTTCTATGGTGTATTTTTTAGGTGTTTCATCAAATAATATCCATGTGGCGTTTTTAAAAAAAATATTACATTTTTTTTTTTTCATTTGCAACTTCTCTTTGGACTAGATCAAGTTTCTCACTGACGCCTCAACTCGAACCCTAATCCTACCTGAGCGGTTGCCTACTTGCCTGGAGAAGATGAGGACAACACAAACCAGAGCTGGTAGTATAATTCCTCTATTAAAATTAAACAAATTTATTAGTTATGACAAAAACTTGTATGTTATGACTTATAACTTCTTATGACTTATAATTTGAAACGATAGTCAGATGATAAATTGAGCTATGTGTTCCAAGCAGTATCGCCACAATATGTGCTATGCAAGACTTGATTCGTCTTTTTTTTTTTTCCTAGGGGGTTCATCGACCCAATTACACGTTAATTTCGAGGCCATTGCCATTTTTGCTATTTCATCGACCACAATATTTGTTTCTCTATTACAGTGCTCTATAGAAATCGAAATAAATCGAAAGCTACCACCATGTTTTTAACAAAAATGAAGGTAAACTAGACGGTAAGGAACTAAGGTGGCTTAATGATAAGCTAACGAGCACCCCAATCTCGCGTCTTTGAAAAAAGAGACGAAATGAGCACTTACCTACGACTCCAGTCCAAGATGAACCTGTGATGAAATTGAAAGATAAAGCTGACAAGGACATGTTAACATATTGCGTCTGCTAAAATAATATACTTAATAATAATTAAACAACAGTAGAACCACTTCCAGTTATTCTAAAATGTACATACAATAAAGTGACAGAATATATTACCTATTCTAGGGTTCGCATTAAACATGCTGAAGGTCCTGGCATTCCTCGAAAACAAGGTTCCCCGCATAAAAGAGAAAAAAATAAGGTCGATCTGTATGTAAGATAAATAAAATTATCGAAAGCTTCAACAGCCACCCTCTGAAGTTACAAACCCATGCCCCAACATGAATACAACGGTGGATCATTGTCATCCCCTTAACATCTACTACAGATGCCCAAATGCTGTCAAACTAGGACCTTATCTTTAAATCTAAATGAACCTATGAGGGAAAGACAAGCCTTTCCCCACAAAAAAATTAATCAGAATCAAAAGCTGCTTCCCGGGAATGATCGAGTCACTTCCTCTTGGACTCTGGACAGCTCTATATGGCACCGAAAAGAACTGCATCCGACTGGCACAAGATACACCATCTCCAGCAACTCCTGGCTTCAATCCACCAGGGGCTAAACGTGTCTTTCTCACCGGGAGCAACCACCAAAAAAAAAAAAAAAAAAACTCTGTTCATTTCGCTTGTTTATGCATAATACATGTACAAGCTATTGGCTGCAGCACATGCAATTAGATTTTCGGATGGGTGCCAAGCCAAATGAAGCAACCTTGTGCTCAGATCATAAGAATTTCCATTGACATCTATTCCAGTGCTTTCTCCACCTGCATAAGGTTTACAGTATTAGTAGCTGCAGTGAATGCTCTTCTTTTACAGCCTAACATGCCAAAGAATGAAGCTAACCTCGTCTAACTGCCCTTGTCAAAGTACTTAGGGATCTGGTAGCTCTAGTGGGATTCTGCTGCCTCCTGTTCACAAGAAAAAGTAAATAACACAGATATGATTAGGTCCACACTACAACATTGAGCGACAAACGCTCATTGGCTCATGTGTACTACTAAAAAATGGTTTATGGAAATCAATTTCATGAAGAAACAAGAACATGCTTAAAGGTCAAATAGTTTTGCTTTGAACATTCTTGTTTAAAAAGTAGCATTACCTCGTAGGGTTTCGGGTAGCTTCTAGTGTTGTTGCCTCAGTGCTACCAGCACCACAATCAAACACGCGGAAAATGTTGCTGAAGATGACAAATAGCTAGTTAGTTCCTGTTAATGAGGCCAAGCTGTGTATTACAACTGGACAAGAATATGATTCTACCTGTAGGAACCACTTGCTACTCTTAATCCATCACCACTTTGACAACACTCAAATTTGTCAAAAATTGAGTCATTTTCATATAAGTCACATAACTGCAGTTTCAAGTAACACATGATCAGTTTGGCTCCAACGAAAATATGTGCTATCCATTGTCCACAAAGAATCATCAATTATTTATCTTAACACGCAAGAAATTACCTTAGGCCTCAGATACTCGTGAACCTGGAATGTTGCAACTGGACCGGAATTCATCTTAACATCCCAAAGCTGTAATAATAGACAAAGTATATGTATGGGAAAAACACATGAAACAAATTTTACAGTGATAATTTATTTGTTTCTGGAGAACATAACAATAGTACAATGTGGCTAATGGCATTATATCGCGTACAAGCATTACAGGTGAAATAATCTATGCGAGGCAATTATAGTGTTCATCTCAAGCAGACCCAGAAAATAAGTCTTCAGAAGCATATAGAATGAGTGAATATTATGTTTTCCAGACTCCAGAGACTATTCAAAAAAAAAAAAGGAACTGTGGTAAAACAACAACAAAAAAAGGTTCTCTTCTTTTTACCATGTCAGCTGCAAATTATTTATATTTAATTAAAGTAAGAAATTAAATGTACAGACCTTCAGAGTCATGTAGTCGCGACTGAGAATATGCCTCCCATCCTTCGAAAACTTTATGTCCGAAATTGAGGCTATAATCTCAGTGAAAAATGATCTTGAACCTGGGGCCTCATGCTGCTCAAAGCTACAAGAAGACATGAATAGGTATAAAGATACTATACAAGGAAACTTTTTAGGACAATTGATGTCAGTATCCACCTGATATTCTCCAAGTAGAATATGTTGAACATATAGTTGGAAATAAAAAGTGTAAAATAAAAAGCTCACATTTGGGAATGAGTGTCGCAAAAGGGCTGACTGGCGCAGATCAACAAGTCGAATAGAACCCTTAGAGCTACTATACGCTAATGTATTGCAGTGGGTAGGATGGAATTCAGCAGATGTTATCACCTCTGCATGTCATAGTAGAACAAATGCATAACTATCAGCAGCTAACAACAAAGATGGCACCAGTACAAACTCAAAGAATGTGATAAAAACAATAAAGGAAAGCTATAATAAACAGATAGACCTGAAACCCCATGTTTGAACCAACTTCATTCATCCATTTCAGCAAAAAGAACTAACTTTGTTCAACAGTATGTTATTCACATGCAAGGAAATGGGAAGTGTCCTGAGATTACCAGCAGCATGTAGGTCAGACCTAACCAGCTTGGGTTCATTTCCTAGCCTTTTCTAGGATGCAGAGGATAACCCCCACCCCCACCCCCCGAATTCGAGTCCCTCTTTATTCAGGAGCAAGAAAATAATGCTGTCTCATATGAAAGGACTGTACAAACATGTGCTATGCACATAAAATGTGGGCTACATTTTGGTGAAGTACAAGTCACATTGCTTGCTGATAAGATCAAAAATACAGAAATAAACTTCTTCACTTAAGCATATTTTCTTTCGCATCTATGACCTATCACACACATAATCAGCACAGATAAGAAATAGTTTGTAGGATTGGTTTGGAAGTTATACCAGTGAGATCTTCCATGTTTGTAGGCTTAACATCAATAATATTGAAACTTTGATTGCTGATTTCCAAATTCCATAGATTTATCCATAAAATCATCAGCTGATATAAATGTCTCACCATCACTGTTGAAATAAAGGTCACAGAGAATATATATCACTACCCAATACATAAAATGGCAGTGTACAGTTAAGTGTACAATACATGAGGTTCAAGTGCAAATCAGAAACATAAAACTACCTAATTATAAAAATGTGGGAGATAAGGTGATCAATTAATAATATAGTTGATTACATGCAGTTCAATCACAAAAAAAAAAGGTCTAAATACAGAATTTTCAGAAGACATTAAAATGTGATGCACCTAATTAAAATATGAACACTCTTAAACTATCATGTGGGTTGTGGGAAGTGACTTAATTTTCCAAAAAAAAAAAAATTGTACAAACTATACACTATATTATCATATTAAAGGTTTTCACTTTCAACTATGAGTACTCATTGACGGATATCAGAACATCAAGACACATACTACTTTGCTTAGATCGTCACCCTAAACCAAAGAGACCCTAAGGGATGCTTAAAACTTTGGTTTGGCACTGGGAGTGCAAGTAATCTATTCATAATGTGGGGTCCAGATTCAGCATAGATGAAGCAGTTAAAACTGAAGTGGCTTGACTTACAAAACTACTAAATGCGTCTCACATGCAAAGAGAAAGCAAATAGGCTTCATCTTCAGGAAGCAAAAATTTTAGAACTAAAATTTCCGCCCAAATTCAATAGCAGAAAACCTTGAACGTTAGTTATGATACATTCAAATGCATATATTGATATAAGTGACTGGCGTAGTGATGTGCAGGACCTGTTATTTGATATTGAATTTATGTGGTAGTCATGTGCATGAGCATATACTCTTCGGCAACTCGCAGCAAGACTTGTTTCTTGGCTTGTAACCTGTTTACAGTTTTGACTGGGTCAATGTAACAAATTGTGAAAAGAAAAGGTGGTTACATAGACAGGGAAGATTTTACAATCAACTAAAGTACATTTTTCGGCTGCATAATACTCATGAATTAGCTTAATAGTTCTAAATAATTAAAATATGTTTTTGCAAGGTACATAAATGAAACTGAGTTAAGTACAACTACCACAGGCAGGCGAAGCAAAGGAAGCCCGCCAGGTTTTAGAGCATTGCCATTTGAGAGAGATGGGCTCAGATAGCCCACGCCACCAGGACTACCATTTGCAGGCGCAGCTGAACGGTCCAAATTCATCTCAGATACCTTTTTTACCTTCTTTTCTTGGACCTACATATCAAGAAGTAATATTAAAACCAACAAAAGATTGATTACGTACAACAATATTTCAATGTCTGGTGCATCTTACATTCTTATGTGCACACATGAAGAACTAAAAAAAGAATAGGGTTTATGAAGCACAGTTTATCATTCCTTGGGAAGAAGTGGACAGCATCAGATACTTCAATTAATATCAATGAGCAGCACATAAACTGAACATGCATTGTGTAGTTTCTGAAGTTTACAATACATTCAAAGGTGATCAGTGTTTCTAAGTTTACCACATGAATATGATTGAAAGATCTAAGGCATAATTTCAAGAGGGCAAAAAAAAGGTTATAAGGTACTTCCATAATTATCTAGTGCTAATGCTTACCTTCCAAAACTTTATTGTTTTGTCATTTGTGGATAGAAGAAACAATGCACCATTTGCTGCTTGACACCACTTTATTTGATTAATCTTCTCTTCGATTTCCAAGCTCTTAAGGTAATCAAACTAATTCCATAACAACATCACTTTATCAAATTTCAAGTGATTCAGAAGACCAATAATACAACTTAACAATGCTTGTGAGAATATACCTCTGGTTCATGGCTTTGAAACTCAGTTTTGTAGCGAAATTCAGGATGTCTGCTGATAGAATAATCAGCTTTCTCAGCATCTTTTCTACAGGCATGCTATAGGAAGAAAAACAAACAGATTATGTTTAGCCATCTGAATACAGCGGGAAAAAGTTTGCAGCCTTTGGTGTACAGTTCAATATGCATACATCTTTGACATCAGTCCTTTCAAATAAAACAACTCGTCCACCTCTGTCTCCAGTCGCAAGATGATGTCCTGATTTATTGAACTCTATTGCTGAGATGATGTCAACTGCAGAGAATGAAAACAAGAAAAGGTCAAGTTAGTTTGCAGCCATAATAAATGACAATGGTCTCTAATTGAACATACAAGAAATGGTTCAGCCAACAGGACTACAAGAAGACATGTACAGTAGCAGGCTATCATCCACTCATAATGGCTTTATTGAGATGCACAAAAAATAAAATCAGCACTAAAAGCCATAGCATAAATGAAGAAATGCTAGCATGACCAGTACTGTTTCAATCCAATAGTTCACAACCAGTTTAACCCAAAGAAGGAAAAATATATAAGAACATAAGGTTCAGCCTAATGAGATTAAGTGAAGGTTATTAAAGTGAGTGATTCAGATGCGACTCTGAAGGCAACCATAACTGAAATCAGGAGTTACAAAACTATGTGGAGGAATTAGAGTATTCACATGGTTCAAAAATATTTAGTAAATGCAGGCAATGAGCAACAAAGACCTTAATATAAAATTGGATATACATAGAATTTTTCTTCAAAGGGAGACTTAGAACAGAACGATGGTAGGTTTGGGAGCAACCATGTTATAGATAACATTTTTGGCATCATTTAGAACAATTAGCAAAAGCCAAGTTAACATCCATGCAGGTGATGATGAGCAGGACACAGATAGCTAGTGTAGGTAGGGTCTGACTCAACCACAGAGTGTTGACTCATGCAAATAGATGTACCAATTACATAGTATCAAGTACAGGAAACAATAAAATAAGTTGGATCAGACCCTTGTAGAGATGTAGAGTTATCCATAGCTCGGCTTCTTTGGTGCACTAATAGATGCTGACTGCTGGTATAACTAGGGAGCAACTCAAGCAAAATGACATGCATGAATACAGAGTATCCATTAGATGTTTAATTTATGCCAATAAACCTACCAATAACATGGTACCAAGCACAGGATCAAAGCAATAAATAAACTGGACAGAATTATATGCAGTTTAGCTTCTTGGGTTCATAGATAGTGATTTGAGGGCAGTAAGCCCACTAAATATAGTAGGAAAATAATCGGCTAATGAAATAATACTAAAAGAATCCTTTTCCCCCCAATATATGCCCATTGTTATCTTAATGTTACATAACCAGAGACAACCGCACACCAGCATGTGCTCAACACATCAATAGTGAAATAGCAACGTGCATCCCAAAAATGATATTGCCGGTTGATGCATACAAGGTATTGAATTCATTTTCCAGAACAATTCACTAGTCAATTCACATTGACAAAAAATCCCAGCTAGTGACCACGTCCGATGCAGCATTCAACAACACTACGTGGCACCAGAACTAGCATGTGCAGGATCGTCCCACCTCACCAAGTCAGAACTAGATGAACACGAATCCTATTTGTTCCACATATTATATATAGTGGCAGCAAGTATGGTCTGTCTAGCCAGCCAAACATGTAACTGCAACAGCATATAGTAGCAAGAAATCCCATCAACAGCACTAAGCAATCCTCCTTGGAGTATGCATTCTACCCTTCCACCGCCTATGGATGGCCCTCAACTGTGCCACCAAAAGGCACTAAATTCCGCATCCCTAGCACCAAAGCGTCGAGATTTAGCGCATCCCATCCGAAGCCACCACTGATTCCTGGGTCGATCTAAGCAGGACCCCCTCTAGCCAACACACCAGCGGCCGCCCATTCACGGCCCCTTAGCCTCCGACCGAGCTCCGGGGCACAGAAGCACTAAGATCCAGCAGGTAGCAGCGACGAGTGACAGAAAAGGCGCGAGACATGGGGCGTAGACAGAAGAGGGATCGATCGGTACCATCCTGGACTTCCTCCCCGGCGCTGCGCTCGCCGAACACCTGGGAGAACCTCCACTCGAGCGGCTGAGTCGGAGAGGGCGACGGCTGCGGCGCCTGTGCCGCGCCGCAGGCGGGGCGAGGCCGAGGGCGAGCGCTCCGGTGCCCCGGCGCCGTTCATCGTCGTTGATGCTCGTGCCTCCCGGCGGGATCGATCGGCTGCGGAGCGGGCGGGATCGGGGGTGCGGAGAGGGGGCGGGCTACGCGGGCGCTGCTGCGGCGACGGCGATGCCGGCGAGGGTTTGGGGTTTCATGCGGGCGGAATGGCCAATGGGAGATGGAGCGAGATGGGGGAGGAGGAGGAGAGGGAGGTGATGGTGGGGGCAGCGCAGGGCAGGGCAGGCGCCGATACGACAACGGAGAGGGAAGAAACAAAACCAAAACGATTTCTTTTCCCTTTTCCCCCTTTGCCTTGTGAGAGATTATTCCTTTTCTAGTCATCCTCCGGTGTCATTTCCAAGGGAGTTTGTTGCTCCGCTCTGCCTGTCTGCAATGCAAAATTACGGTATTTTATTTAGAGTTGTAGTAATTTACAATCAGTGTAAATACAAATTTTGAGATAGTTTTATAGAAGCTGACGGTTGTATTTTAGTATATTGCATTGTCGTATCAGTTTGTATATCGCAACATACAGTAAACATGCTGAAAATAGCTGTACCGTTCGTTTTCGATCCAACGGTGATGCATAAACCGTTATAGTTTAGTGGAAGTTGGTAAAGCGATAGTGCAGATTAGTTGAAAATCGTGATAGTGTGTAGTACGGGGACAACGATATCATGACGTTGGGTTCCTTGTTGTTTGCAGCGAGGAAAGCATTTCGTCATGGGCCTTTTGGATTAAAGTATTGGCCGTTAATCAATCTAAGAATGGCTTACAAGCCGATTACAGCTGTCGGCAAAGCAACATCTACCTCAGCTCTGACAAAAGGAGATAGCAACGTGCATGAGTGGAAAATTTACCGACAGGTATACATCAATCAATCAATTTTATATGCAGTAGAACGTCAGGTGCCCATTGCCTGCCCTGCAATGAATCGCAGGCAGAAGCTCTGTCTACTGCGTACTAGACGATGACAGTGGACAAGGTTCCAATACATCAAGAAAACAACAATGCAACACAGATCATTCTCCTTTCTTTCAAGTATTATCTCTCTCTTGTGATATTCTTCAAGTGTTCCTCAAATCCTCCTCTCTTTTTTTTCAAAGCGAGTTTAGCTCGTTCTTCAATAAGATGAGTGGGAAAGTTTATACAAGACTTGGGTCAATTCCCGTAACGAGCTGCCAGGGAGATGACGTAACACAAGACGCCGGCTGAAACGGTGGTGTAGAAAAGATTTAAACTAAGAAGGAACAAATGTGCTACAGAAATCTAGAAGCCCGGCAGGAGCACGCTCACAGGCGCTCAACCGTCTTCGCTCAGTGTTCCTCCAATCCTCCTCTGACACAGTTTTTTTTGCAATTGACATCAAAGAAATAAGAACCGACAAAAGGGGAGACAATGGTACAATAGTGAAGAGGGTAAAGTAAGAATGGAAGATTGAAGGGGAGAAAAATTTTCATCTCAAGATGCATCCATCAAGTTCAAGGGGGCACAAGGCTCATGGGCATATTTTTGTTTATGCGTTTGTTTGAGCATAGCATATGATTGCTTGCATTACACTTAATTATGTGACTTTTTATGTGGTGCTTTGCTAGAACATGCTTGCTTGATGTGATGAGCATTAGTAAAAAGATGTTAAATCCTTTTATGCTCAAATATGCTTTCTACTAAGGATGTTTTTTAGGGTCAGGGTGGGGCCGGGGTTCGGAGATTTTCTCGGTCGGGGAAGTCGAGCCTTCTTCTTAGTTTAATACCGGTGGGGCGGTCTTTCCCCACCCGACTGAGTTTTTTTTTTTACATTTATGCACGCTTCAAAGGTAACGAAAAATCTCTCGTGTTGTGCCACTTAGTAGTGAAAATTCTCCCAAAATTTTCAAACCCATACATATGTGCAAAAGGTAAACCCAAAACCTTTAGCACATATGTACGGGGAGCTTCCACTACCAAAATGAGTTTTGTGACATTTATTCTAACCCATGAGTTCAATGCACACATAAGTGCTGCCAAACTCATATTCAATCCCACAAGATACCTTGTGTGTGGAATTGACTTGAGTTTCAAAGTCTTTAACACCTTTTGTGTGGTTGTAATCAGCTACCAGACCGTCATTTGGGTTGGTATTGTAGACTAACATTTCATTTGAGCATATGAAGGTTGATGGCCCGGTCCATAAGGATTGTTTGAGCTAGCAAGGATGTAATGAGGGAAGATGGCATGGCCACATGGATGGATGGTGAAGGGCTCAAGGCAAAGGTATAACATAGGGTTTGAGTTTTACATGTCATGATGAGAATAGAGGATGAAAAATGACCAGATTTGTAGGCTAGATAGGCATACTATTGAGATAGGGAGTTTGGTTGCTTTGTTGTTATCTAGTGCCACTTGTGAGGTAAATCTTTACATTGCATATAGATTTAATTGGTGTTTTGAAAAACACATGACAAACCTTTGAAAAATGCCACAAAGTCTTAAAGGTGTTGATCATTTGTTGGTATTTCTAACGTCACTATAACAAAAAGGTGGAGTTAATCTCACCTTAGGCTATATGCCATCGAGAGACACTCATTGTGGTTCATCTCTTAACACTACTATGTGCTAGGTTGTCATCCCCAGCAGCAATGCTAGGAAATGCATAGGTGATACTTGTGAATGTATTGTTTGCAATCTAAGAAAAAATAAATATAAAAGGTCTATCCGCAAGCGCACAGATATAAATACCATTTTGTAGCGTTTCACCGGGAGTAATCCAGGTTTTGTCATTTATATTCTACCACAGGGAGGAATAATTAAAGATGGGCTTATATATAATTGATAAATGGCATACTTATGAGAGAGACTATCACTAGTGCTAACTTTAGCAGGGGTAAGCCAATAATAATAAGGATGTGATAATAATAATAATAAAGGCAGAGGCATCACACACAGAGACGGGAATAGACTACTATAAGTTAGACTTAACATTGAACTACTTTAAGAGACAAAATTCTTCTATAGCATTTAATCTACTAAGTCATCACATCTATTCTAAGGCATATGTTATCATATATAGCATAGCAAACTCTAGATCATGTATCTGGACGACTATTAAGGAAAATCAAGAGCGAAACAAGATATTCCCCATAATCATTATCCACGTGTCTTATATTCGGAGGGTAGACTCCAAAGGACTCAACAGGACTGTCACTCCCGCGATCTACCATACGACCCAGAATATAAGGTGCATTCACAGGTAAATCATATATAAGCACCACGCTTACATAAATATCTCTACCACTGTTGACGGTCACTAACGACATATTTTTACCGTCAACTTACTACCATAAAGGGAGTAAAACTATACCTTATCATACTCATATACATTTATAACTCACATATTTCCACTTGTAGTGTCCAAATTATTATTGTGCAGATTTATATAAGAAACAAGTGGAAAATGTACCAAAAGACGCCTCCTTGGAAAGCGCATTCTCGAAGAACATCAAGCCCAAGGGAGAAATGGACCAAACACGCAGAACTGGGCCAAGCAAACACGACCATACAACTTTTTCAGGCCCAAAGACGCCCGACTGCCAAAAGCCCGGCCGAACGGGGCCCGCCAGGTGCGCGACACCACCCGGTGCGGCCGCACCCTGCCGAGGCGGTTCGGGCCCGGCTCCGGGGGAGGCGGTTTGTTACCTTCCAAAAATCGGGCGTTGCCGACGCTTGGTTGGTCGGTTTAGCAAACTAGGAAGGTATTCCCGTGTCGGTTTTGGCTCCTTCCATATGGGGAGGGGAATTTTCCAATGAGCCCCCTCTCCTCTACCTATAAAAGGAGGCCATCTCCCACCATTGTAACACACACCATTTGGAGCCTCCTCACTTTCTACTCCTCTTCTCCTCTCCTCTCTACTCCTCCACTTCTCTAGTTCTTTTAGTCTTTAGTAGTATTTAGAGCAAGGCTAAGCTTCATTGGAGAGCTTGTACTTGGGAGAAGGAATATTCGGTATGAATACATTTATGGTTTATCCTCAAGTCTTGATCTCATATGCTTGTGCAATAGAGCTAGAGTATTTGCATGTTATATTCTTGACATGTTGTTCTCGACACGATCATGATAGAAGAACTAGACTATAGTTCCTATGTCGTGGTTAGTCGTATAGAACTTAGGGCCTAACCATTCATGCCATGTATTTGAGTAGAGTAAGAGTTGAGCCGAGGTGGCGGTTCGTTGTGGCTTTCGGGCCCGGTCTATATCTTAGCCCGTCCATCCCGGAGGGTGGGGGTCTCGGGGATATGGGTCGCACCTTAATACGCGGCATGGTGCCCGGTAAGCGGAACCTTCGAATATGAGTGCATGCCACGGTTGAGGGGGTAGGCGGCTTGGTCATGACAAGCCTTGACCGTCCCTTGAAATCCCCCACGCTCGTGTGTGTCTTTGTAGGAGTTCGTAAATGCTTCTATTGGGCCGTATGGCACCCGAGTCTCCCCCGTCCATCTCACTCTCAACCTAAAACTCTAGTCATCTATATTTGCATGATTATTAACTTGTTCTTTTGCACAGCTACTTTAGAATGCCTGCTCCACTTAGGAATATTCTTTATTCTTTATTTTCCTTTTTATCCTTGAGGTTGGCCCAAGTGTGTGTCACACTATCTTAAACTATCATGACTTACCCCCGTATTGAGTATTGGTCAACCGCATAGACATGTTGTCTTGTTCATGGCCCCGCTAGAGTCCTACACCATGCCTTCCTTTGGGAAAATATAAATAACGATACCCCGAATATCTCCGGGTGAAATGCTACAATGGTATTTCCGTGCGCTTGCGGACTTGTTCTCAAATGCTACAGAATGCCACCCGACATCCCGCGGCGATGGTAGCCGGAATGTAACAATTCCGGTAAAGTCGTTGTGGGAAGTCAACCCGTGGTTCCCAGTGCTTTTGCCTTTTTGGCACTTGCGCTTAGGAAACGCAACAACCACCTAACCCACTCGAGTATTGAATTAGGCGCTCTACGAATAGATACATATATCTATCATAAACTACATCTATATCAAGCATACTATTAGAATAAAGTAAGAACATAGCAAAGAAACATATATTATTAACGAAGAGCAAAGTCATAGATACAAGATAATATCCGTACCGTGAAACTTGAAGATCTAGAACTCTAGGTAGGCACACCCAGCTCTACTTGAATCTGACTTGCTAATCAACTTAGATGAACTAGAACTAAATGAACTAGAACTAGAACAAGTAGCTAACCCTAATCTCTGTTGGAGATACTCTCTTCTACTTCTGCCTGACTTACAACTGAATTGATATGAATAATAATGAACTTGATATGAATTAGGGTTTAACCCTGGGGCAGAGGTCTTTCTTATATAGGCCTTGGCGATGAACGATGACCATTGGATCAAACCGACCTTCAATAACGGTGTAGATACAACCTCAAAGTCGGTTACAAACCCGACCTTGAAAGCTCGAGATCGACCGGTGGGTCCCACCTGGCGGCCGGCCAAAATGAGCTTTGCGGCCGCCGGGTTTGGTCTCTCCTCGGCCTCTGGTTCCTTCTGGTGTCTCCTGGTATCTTCTAGAATGTTTTAGTCTACTTTTCGGATTGAGTTACTTTACGGTCAAGTCTTGTCATCATATGTGATGTATATTCCGGAACTTTCTCCATTCTTCTCTGCATTTATCTGTTAAGTCCCTGGAAATACATAAATCACCAAAACTCGTGGAACTTATTAGTATAAACCTCTAAACTAAGTATTTATTCAATTTATGTCCTTATTTCATCTTTTGTTAACATATAAAAGTATAGGATAACAGGTGTCAACAATCACCCATTGGGAGATCACTTGGGGTTTGGTGAAAGCCCTAGTTTGGTTTTTGGTAATTGAGACAAAAGTGGATTAACCTATTGCTAAGTTGGCGTTGAAACTCTTTGGCTCCAAGTGTTGAAGGAATTTGAAGAGAGTGGCATTTGTGATTTTTAGGGGGCGTTTTGGATCCAACAATGGTCACTACTCTAAAGAGGAAGAGAAAGAATGATGAAAGATGGTTGCGGACAATTGGAAGAAGTGGCTCTACAAATCCGCGGTTCATGTGATTGGAAAAATCAGAAGAGGATAGGAATGTAAAGTCGGTTATGTTTTTGGTCCGGTTTCACCTTTGAGTCAACACTGTTGCTCCCCGGGCTTTGTCATGTTTGTTCTCATAGCTGATCGTTGGTTGTTTAAGCTTTCAGGTCTTAGTCTTGGTTGACTCCAAAGTCTATGCTTTGGTTGCTCCTTGAGTCGAATTTGGGCTATGTCCCGATTTTGTTTCTGGTTACGTAAGGATACAAGTTCTTTACGTGGACTACCCGCTTAGCGGGTTTTTGGGCTATATCCCTTTCTTCTAATGTTTGGCTCTAAGCAATCAATTGCGATTGTGAAGGCCGGAATGATTTATTCCTTAATCTGAAAACCTATTGCTAAGTGTTAATTAATTCTAGGTTAAAGTCCACACCAAGGTGATGAGCAAAACATGGAGTTAGATGAAGGGTGACCATTTAAAATGATGCATGCTCACACTTGGAGATGAAGATGAGGTGGAAACAAGCCCAAATGAAGTCAGTTCGACTTGACTCGTTAGGTAATCTCAGCCCGATGCCATTAAGGCAGTAGTAAGCTGCAATTAACCTCTGGACTAGATCTGCAAGCGGCAACACTCGAGAGTCGAGAAACAAATCCCTAATCTACCGAATGAAGTGACGATACTACCCTCGACCAACCCAGACGCACCCACACCCTCCGCCACCGTTTTCCCTCCCATCTCGCCCGCCGTTCTCGACCTTCTCGATCGATCTCCTCGCACCTCGCGGCCGCTGCACCTCTCCCCTTCGCTTCCACCAAGGTGAGCTTCCGATCCTCCACCCTCAACTCCGATCTCTTCCCGTCAGATCCGTAGCCTTCCCCACCCCGTGCGTCCAGATCTGGTTCCTTTCGGTTTGACTCGATTTTCCCTTCCTGTGCGTGGGTGTCGTAGGGTTTAGGACCGGCGGCGATGGCGGCGAAGCTGGCGCAGCTGCGCGCGCAGGCGGCGCGTGCGGCGGAGTTCACCTCGAAGCACGGCTGCGCCTACTACAAAGAGATCATGGAGAAGAACAAGCAGTACGTCGTTCAGCCCCCACCGTCGAGAAGTGCCAGGAGCTCTCCAAGCAGCTCTTCTACACCCGCCTCGCAAGGTGAAACCGCATGCCGTCTTTTGTTGTTGTTGTGTCTCGTTGCGATTAGCCAATTGGGTTCTCTTGCCTTGTCTGAAGTGATGCACGATCTGTTCGTGCGCGCAGTAATAATCAGTAACGGGCTTGTTCAGGTCGCTTGTGTGCACGTAATGTTTTTGTCCTGACTGCTATTGCAATCACCTTGTTAAACCTGAACGTAGTATATGGATGTATGATCTAACCTGCTTACGACCAGTATCAGTGATGAGGATAGACACGCTGACTGTGTGATTCTGTGAGCGGATTAAGGTCGTTAGCAAGATAATGTGGTTATTTTTTTGGCAGTGTAAGTTAGCACATATAGGTAGCGCAGCATATTTATGTTCTTCATTCACTTTTTGAGGGTAGTCCTTGTCTTACCCTCTTGGCTAACATCATTCTTCATGGCTTCACTGTTTATGACTTGACACTCATTACATATTTTATCATGTGGTTTGTAGCTATTGGAAATGTGATAAATTTCCCATCTATTTGTAATGTTTGTGTTCCTTATATCATGATTGTATACCTTTATGCAATGGAATGTTCTGTCACCTCTTTCAATATTATACCTGCGAGTTGCTGAATTTAAGTTTGGTTTGGTGGAATAAACACAATTTTGAGTTACATAGCAAAATGAACCTATACATCAATGCTTGCGTGCTTGACTATCCATGTCTGTAACTATGTATTCCTTGTATTTTTGTTTGCAATTTGCTGAAATCCATCTTATGTGGACGCATAGATAGATGTATACAGCATAATGTATGGATGTTACGGAAAACCATGAAAGTTTGATCAATTAACACCCTGTTGGCTGGTGTGGAGTCTCTTGTGGTGTTGATGTGTTATGGCACTACTGCAAGATGAATTTGCTGTATGGTTCTAGAAATGAATCTTTACAGTACTTCCGTGGCTGAAAACTATGCATGCATGAAAGAGTAGATTCAGCTTTGCATATAAACACTGATAACTTGATTGGTTATTGGCAAATGTGTTTGCATTCTTGTTTGTTTTGGATGTCAGTCGCTGTGCACATGTATATATCCGTTGTATAAAAGTTTATGCATAACATCTTTAGCATCAAGTATTGACATGGGTGAAAATAGAAAGTTGATTCAAGGGTGATAGAGGGGAGGGGTGTAGGTTTTATACTTGTTTTACCCAAACAACTTACAGTTTTATAGCACATAACAACTTTTCCACAGCTCATAAGCTAAACCAAACATACCCATATTGTATATGTAGATGCATAGCAAATGCTATTTTCCTGAAGAAGCCAAAACAACTTACAGTTTGGAATAGAGGGGTAGCTTGGAGGTATTACAGTTTGGAATAGAGGGGGAGTAGCTTGGAGGTATTACAGTTTGGAATAGAGGCAGTAGCTTGGAGGTATTTAAGAGTTGACCGTAATAACCATCTTTTAGATCGCGCCGCTATGAAATTTAGCGGCAGCCTGTTCTCGACGCTTATTGCCGCTATAGCGAGCTAAGGCTACGCTATAGCGCTATTTGCAATGTAGCGTTAGCATGCAGTTCACGCTATTGCGCCGCTTATAGCGCACTATTTGTTTCAAATAACAGAAATCAGGACAAGTATATAATTATAATTTGATAAGTGATAATTTGATAAGTGATAATTTGATAAGTGATAATGATAACCATATAATAAAGTTCACATCCTCAAAACAAACGACCATGAAGGCATCAAATCAAGTACATAAGCAAACTACCATAAAGTTATTGAAATCACTCAATCACTAACAATTAGGCTAGGCTGATCAATTTGCCAATAGCGCAAGAATAGCGTGCTACGACGCTTATTTGAGCTTAGCGGCGCAATAGCGCGCTATATAGCGCCAATAGCGCGAATATCGCCAAAAAGTGTAATTGCGTAGCGCGAGCTGCTCTATTGGAGCTATAGCGCTATAGCGTCGCTATAGCGAGCTATTTAAATCGTGTAATAAATAAAAATGGGTTGACAAAATTTTAAATATCAAGGAGCTGCAATTTATACATCATTGTTTGTCTAAATGCAAATGGCCTGTTGAAACTTAATAAAAGCATTAGCAACATCAATTAGACGCAATATGTAACTCGTGCTATTCAGGAGTTTACATTTCATGGTTTCTAACTATTGCTGTGTTTGTTCAGCCTACCAGGACGCTATGAGTCATTCTGGAAGGAGCTTGATGGTGTCAAGCAGGTATGGAAGAACAGGAAGGACCTCAAGGTTGAGGACCTTGGGATTGCGACTTTATTTGGAGTTGAGCTTTATGCATGGTTCTGCGTAGGGGAGATTGTCGGCAGAGGTTTCACCTTAACCGGCTATAAGGTCTAGATGATTTCCACTGGTCAAGACCTGCTTTATAATTGATCCTTTTAGATGATGCTTGTCGAAACGACGACAATGATACCCGCCTTCGTTCACAATTTTGTTTCTTGTAAGAGTTTACCTAGTGCTGAATGCCAGCAAAGACGGGCACGTCACTGCAACATTGCCTCAATAATTTGCTCGCTCAATTGTTGATTTTGGTGCATGTAATTCTTTGTTGGTTGCATCTGC
Source organism: Hyparrhenia diplandra (assembly GCA_015847255.1). Classification (NCBI taxonomy): domain Eukaryota; kingdom Viridiplantae; phylum Streptophyta; class Magnoliopsida; order Poales; family Poaceae; genus Hyparrhenia; species Hyparrhenia diplandra. The sequence goes on along the minus strand of JADLZK010012417.1, from coordinate 73,056 downwards.
TGCAGTCCCCTCTGCGCGGACCGATTTGTTTCTCTTTCTGCCCTCACAATAAATTCCTTGTCTAACATATATGAATGTTTTGAACAGATGAAACATTAGACTGATCGATTCTGCCAAAGTAGTCAACTTGTCTTTGTGGTTTTATCCTTTATTATCTATCACTGGTGCTACAGTAAAATATCGTTGAAATAATGCTGTGTCATTGACCTTTCAGGAGAGTTTTAATTTTGAAAACATATATTGGATGTTGTTTTTGCAATGAGCATGGAACCTGTGCTCTGAGTTCCTGCAGTCTTTATTCTGAAAAAAGAGAGTACATCTATCCAGTGGCCCATCTAGTTTGAGAGAATTAGCGGAGTTAATGAGCTACGAGGACAAGAACATGGCTAAAGCACGTAGCGCTGTGCGAGCACGGCGCAAGCGAAACTCTGAGAAAGTTTCAGTTGTAGAGCAGGACGATGAGGGTGGTGAAGCTGCTGCTGGCGAGCACGAGCATCCACGCCCTGCTGCTCCTTGTGTGCTCCTCCGCGTCTGGTTCCTTTTCCCTGCTGCCCTTGCCGTTGCCGGCCAAGAGGCAGAGCACGCGGTCGCACGCCAGCTTGAAGAGCGCCAGGCACGCGAAGAAGAGGCTGATGGACAGCACCGCCAGCTCCTTGTTCTGCAGTGTCTCCTGCACGCCCCGCATCTCCTCGACGCTCCACCTGCACACCCAACAGCAGATTCAGTCAGTGCCAACTGCCAACACTAGCGACCGGGATGACCAGATCCACTGGCGAAGCTTGCCTCATCTCCTGGTTCTCCTTGATCAGGTCGTCCAGCTTGCCGGAGACGGTGGATTTCCAGGCCTTGAGTTCGTCCAGATCATTAGCCTGAACAAATTCCCCTGAGTCATTAGCAATAAAAAGACTCGTTGCATTCGGTGCCTGTTCTGCGGCATATGCGTACCACGCTGTCCTTCCAGTCGACGACGTCGGCCTTCATCTTCTCAACGCCACGGCCGTCTGCGAGCCCTGTTCTCCAGGTCCGGCAGCTTGGCGCCGTACCGCTGGTTGAGCTCCTCGTGTACTCCTCCAGCGTCGACAGGCTCAGCTCCAGCGACCGCATCTTCTGCATCAGGATCTTTAGCACGCCGTCGCTGTGGATCCGCCCCGTCGACGACCCCAACGGCGCCGCTACCTGCTGGGGCAGCTTCGCCTCTTTTCCCTGCGGTGGCAGCTTCGCGTCGCCGCTCCTGGAGCCGTTGTTCTTGGCGTCGCCGGCGGTGCTGCTGCTGTCGTTCTTCCCAGTCCCAGCGCCGCCGTTGCCATCCAGCTGAGCGGTAGTGGTGGTGGTGTCGTTGCTGTCGACGTCGCGGCTGGGAGCGAAGTCGATGGAGGCGCGGTCCCTGGAGGCGTTGGCCTCGGCGCCTGCACCGTTTCCGGCGCCGGCGATGAAGTCCTGTAGCATCCGCTCGACGGCGTCGACGCCGTAGACCTCGAGGTAACTGAGGATGCAGTAGAATCCGGAGCCGTAGTGGCTGACGAGGCGCAGGCGGAGGTACCGCGTCCACCTGGGCTCCGGCAGCACGAAGCGCTGCGCGTGCTTGGTGTTGTCGGCGGTGAACCGTCCCAGCAGCTCCCACGCCTCCGTCGGGTAGCTCATGCTGCCGTACACCTCCAAGTCCCTGAAGTTGGAGGAGTAGTGCTCCAGGTTGGCCAGCGCGACGGTGTCGACGAGCGTCTCCTCCGAGAGCTCGACGACGACGAACTTGTCGTCGGCGGAGCACGGGTTGCGCAGGTACTTGTCCTTGTCGCCGCCCAGGATGTTGGCGGCGCCCTTGGCCTCCTTGTTGTGCGCCAGCACCTTGGCGCCCTTGGACGCCGAGGCGTAGTTGTACTCGGCGCCGTTGGGCTCCAGGCGGTGCGCGACGCCGCCGTCCGTGAGCGGCCGCGGACCGGTGGTGTCGTTCTCCGCCTTGCCCTGCATGATGCGGCGGCTGCGGAACTCGTCGAGGCCCACGAAGGCCGCCGCCGCCGCCTCGGGCGAAGACGCGTTGCCGCCGCCCGTGGTGGCATTGTACCGAGGTGCTTCTTGGGGCGGCGGCGGCTGCGAGTAGGAGGGCTGGCAGGAGTCGTTGTGGTAGGGCAGCACGTAGGCCTCCAACGGCCTCACCTTGCAGTAGCTGTCACGCCTGCTGCCGTGGTGGTGCTCGTACAACTCTGCGGTCATCGTTCACCACGATCGGTGCACGGATGGATTCATGGTGAGCAATGTAACATCGATCACAATAAGTTTAGCTTTAATCTCGCTCGCGAGCGAGAGATGGTGGATGGATGGATGAATAGCAAGCATAGCATCCGGAGATTGATGGACGACGAGAATGAAACCTGAGGAAGGGTCGACGTCGTCGGTCTGGCTGTGGAGGAACTGGGATCGCAGGAGGAAGAGGAGGCACCAAACGGAGAAGACGACGGAGACAGACACCTCGCGGAGGCCGCCGTCCATGGACACGGCATCGGCGCCGGCCCCCGACCCCGACCCCTTGCCGCCGGCGCCGTGACCGTGATGGTCCCCGGCCCAGCGCCTCTTCCGCCGCCGCCTCCTTCTCTCCTCTTCCTGCTCATGCATGCACCGCCTGCCTATTTCCGTTCCGGTACGGACGGGCGCGCGCGTCCAACGCCAATCGCGCGATCGCGTAAGGAGGAGGAGGACGCCGTCCCTAGCCCCCACCCCTCGCACACCGGCCGGCGAGCGGTGGTCGGTCCCGCGTGAAATCCCAGCCGAATGCGCAAAGCCCACAGAAATGGAATGGAATGGAACGCCCCTTGTTGATCGAGATGCCGCAGCAGAGTCTCGCTCGCTCGCGCGCACAGCGGTGGGTGCCTGACGAGACGACGGAGGAGGAAGGAAGCAAGTGACGACGGAGCGCCAAATTCGGCGGAGGACATGTGGAGATGCGCATGTGTGCGCCGAGCCGAGCGCGCGCCGCGCCACGAAACGCCCGCTGTTGGGGGCGGAGTGAGTGGAAGCGGGAGGCGAGGCGACGGCTTAAGCTTCCACTTGCGCGCCGGGCCGGTGGGCCGTGAGGTGCACCGGATGAACTAGCGAAGGCCCAAGAGAACAGTGGAATGCGGCTTCGCACGTACCGGGCTTTGCTGCAGCAAACAAAAGTGGACTTAACCGGGCCATCTGCTCGTTGGACTGGGCTGATTTAACGGAACAATGTTGTCCCTGAGTTACAATATTCAGACCTCTTCAGTGCCAATGGAAGCAAAAAACATATCTTGGGAAAAAGCAAAAGGTCCCGGGCGGCCGAAAGAAGAAAAGAGGAGCATGAAAAGATGCCTGCCTCGGCAAATAAACCAAGGGAAAGATGAGGGAGAAAGCCGGAGATTTGTGGACATGTAGGATGTATGGATGTTGGGTGAGCCAGTATAAAGCTCGCTAAGCGAGTGCGTACGTTTCGTGAACCTTACAAAGCACCCAGTGTAGTACTGCACATCCTTTGGCTGGCTGCTGGCAGTGGCACGTACCTAGTGTGTACGCCCGACGTGGCATGCGAGGGCACGAGGCTTGTCGACTCATGCATGGAGCACCGAGTACATGTTTAGTTGGTGAATCCGAAAAAGTCTTTGCTACAAGACTTATCACATCAATTCTCTTAACGCATACATGAAATATCAAATGTAGGTAAATAAAAAAAAACAAATTACATAGTTTGACTGAAAAGTGCGAGACGAATCTTTTAAACCTATTTAGTCCACGATAGGATAATAATTACCAAATACAAACGAAAAGTATTATAAGAAATTTCAACCCAAAATATTTCACCAACTAAACACACCGAGCTCCCCACAGGCTCAGTGTTTGGCGAGCATTAGTAGAGAGTTCACAACGGAGAGATGTGAGTACTATATGCAATGCAGAGCGTTAGTACTTCCTACATCCCAAATTGTAAATCATTTGACTTTTTTGACAACAAGTTTGACCAGTCTTATTTAAAAATTTGTGCAAAATATCATTTCTTTTGCCGTGGTTTTCTTTTTATTAATAAAAATTCTTAAAGAATGACTTAAATTTGACTATATTTACGTAAATTTTTTAAATAAAACGAATGGTCAAACTTAAGCTAAAAAATTCAAACGACTTATAATTTAGGATGGAGGAGTACTATTTTAATTTGATGGCACGCTGTCAGCTGTATTCACAGTTTCACACTTGAAACATCCGAGATGACAGCACTGCCAGTGAACTTGTCTGCTCATACGCATGCAAGCTAGGTAGCCTCCAAATGGATCCTGCCTCGTCTTGTGAAAGCTTTTCTGCCTTTTGGGATGAATCCAAGCTCGCAAGTCTGCGGTGGACCGCCAAAAAGACACGACTGTCTGTCTGTAATCCGTGTGTATCACGCACGGCCCACGGCTGCTCGTGACGTTGTCACGATCCGTGAATGTTTAATTGATTCTTAGGTCCGAAGTGGAACACAGATCCCGTTTCTTAAAATGTTCCATTTGCTGTGAAATGAAATTGAATTGGTTTTCTATAAAGCTTTTTATAAAATTCGTACAAGCATAGTACGTATGTATATATATCACAAAGGTCCTCGGCTGACTATCCTCACATGGGCTCACGGCCATGCCCGCCGGCCGGCCGGACTCCCGCAACGGCGATCTCTGCATGGTACCTACGGGCACAGCCAGCACGCACAACCACGGGCACGGGCACGGCCATGTCCGCATTGAGTACGTTGAGCAGGTAACCACGGACATTCCGTCCGTAGGCCATCCATCGTCTACCGCTCTGCTAGTAGCTAGTACGGAGTATGATCGAGTGGATCCCAACTAGGAGTACGTTGTACCGCCGTGCCGCGATGATGATGCTGACAAGAAAAGCAGGCCCAAACGTCGTCAAACCTCGCTCTCATCGCATCGCACCACCGCGTTCCTATTATGACGATTCCTCTTATTCATTCATTAGCAACAAAGCATCGAGGGTTTGTTTTCGCCTTACTTGCGTGGTACGGCAGAAAAACGATTCCCTGACCCCACCCATATGCTCATGCATGCTCGTGCTCCATCTCATCATCAGCCCGGTTCGACGCCTTCGGATCCGTCGCGGTGTTCACACGCGGCAGGCGGCACTGTGCGGTGGCATCGGATGGCCGCCGAACCATGTGACCCTCGTATACGCGAGCATGGTGGTTTTGTTTAATCTCAGCGCGCCCGTCGATCGTCGGTTTGGCGCTATTAGTTGACTCGCCGCGCGACATCCGTCAAACCAGCCGTGTCGTACGTGGACGTGAACAGATCGGGACGACACCACGTCCACGAGGCAACAAGAAACTTTACCCCGGCTGGCTGGCTAAATGCCCAATGATCAATGATAATTTGTAAATCTACGTCCGTCAATGTTGTTAGTCATCCATTATGTACTACGGTAGTACTAGTACTAAGTATATATGGGTGGCTAGACCGCTAGAGTAATGAAACCCTCCCTCCGTAGTGCTGGTGCATTTGCTATGGCTGCCTGCGTGCCGTCATGTGCCTCATCATGTGCGTGTGTGCATGCGAGATGCCACTACTACGCGGCGCGCGGCGCAGGCCCTCTTTACTTTTATCACCACCACCGCGCCACGCCCCCACCGGTACACTTGTATTTTGTATGGGAGTACTATGCATTCAACACCCAATCAATGAATGCGGCCGGTGCGGAGTCGATCGATGCTCCTGCTCGTAGTAGTGGCCAAGCGGCATGTGGAAAAGCACGTCATCCTCGTCCGCCATCTCGGCGCGGACGATGCGCAGTGTTGCGGTTGCGCCGGAGCGGCATGGCGTGGACCGACCGATGCAAGCACAGACAGGGCAGGGCGAGCGAAAGCGGGCGGGGCTCGTTGCCGAAACCGGCAGGTGAGCATCTGCACGCTACCGTCACCATCATCCCGGCACCTGCTGTCCGCTGCTCGTAGCGACCATCACTGATTAGGGAACCCGCTAACGAAATTCACAGGTGCTGGTCTGGCCAGCTACAGGGAGGGACTCTCGCAGTCCATGTCCATGTCTTGGAATTGGGCCGGGCAGGCAGCCAGATCTGCTGCTAATCCATCCAGTAATCGCGACGTGTCTAACCATAGGTAGTACTGTATGCTATTGCTGCTGGGCCTAGATATGGAAGCAAATTTGCTCAAGCACATGAGTCTTTTTGGCAAGCAGCGCAACGGCAACGGCAGGAGCGTAGCACTCCGTCCGTACTCATAAACAGTACAGTATCGGGGTAGGTGGCAGGCGGTAGGGACCGCCGGACAGCGACAAGCGCGGCCTCCGATGCGGCCGGCCAGCCGGTACGGTAAAGCAGAGTCGCGCGCCAACGTTCCACCCCTGTCACGCTCACGCAAGCCCACGAGAACGGGAAGAAGGCGGCGGGGACACCCAGGCCTGCCGCGCCGTGCAGTGCCGTGCCCCGCACTGGCAAAGGGAAATATCTCACCTCACTGGACCGTTAGAAAACTTCCCAAAGTCACGAGCTGTGCTGTGCATCTAAACCTCCTGCGCCTGCGTCTTGGTTTTTAACCACGCAGCGTGGCCAGCACAAAGCCAACATTTTCAACTTTAACAGCAGCCAAAACAACACATTAAACACCACTTTTTTTTTTTTACTTAACCCAAACAAACACTTTGACAGGGCCCTTTTACAGCCTTCATCGACCAACCGCCTGCCTTATCCTATCCTCACTCGCGCATCAAAGCTACTGTCAGAGAGACAAACTCTGAGCTACTCCTGCCCAGTGCCTGCCTTTTCTTTACAGCATCCAAGGCAACCCACCATTAATTATGACTAACAAGGCGGCTGGCTCACTCTTCTTTCCCCGCTAATCACTCGCTAATTCATTAATTAACCGCGCTGCGCGCTGCTCGCTCTCGCTCCCACTCTGACAGCGGCTCGCTCAGGCTCAGCAGCCCTTGGGCGCGAAGCCGACGCGCTGGCCGTCGCCGTCGAACACCACGCGGAACCCCTGCTGCTGGATGTTGCCGATGATGGACACGCCGCCGTCGGTGCCCGCGAACGCGAAGCAGAAGGTGCCCCTGGAGTCGACGGGGATGAGGTAGTTCTCGGGGGAAGCGCCGCCTCGGCGCCGCCCGCGAAGTGCATCGACACGGTCGGCACCTTCACCACCCTGCGCCCGCCCAGGTCGTAGCACGTGTCGAACAGGGAGAACCCGCCCGGGGAGAGCCGGAGCCCCGCCGCGGCGGCGCGGAACGCGTCGCGGAGCGCCGAGTAGGACGGGCGGGCGAGACGGGTCACGGAGGTGCCGGAGTCCACGATGACGCCGCCGCGGCCCGTGGATGGGTCCAGACGGAGGTCCGACTCGGCCACGCCTGGGACGCGTGCGCCGCCCACGCTGATGCCTACCAGCTGCACGTAGTAGAATGTCTCCATGCGCGGGTTGCGGACCATTGGGGTGAAGGACGCCGCCGATGACGACGAGGAGGGGGAGCCGAAGGTGACGGTGGAGGAACGGGAGCCTGATGCGGCGCTGGACGAGGAGGAGGAGGTGCGGTCGACGAGGCAGTAGGAGAAGCTCCGGCCGTAGCGGCGGGAGATCTGGGTCGGGAACGACAGGCTGCCACGGCCCAGGCCGAGGAGCCCCGCCGCGGCCACGAACAGGCCCTCGTTGTCGTGGCCGCACCCGACCGCCACGCGCGCCACGCGGGCGCCCCCGCGAAGGTGAGCGTCTCGGTGGCGAAGTCGCCTGCCGTCACGGAGCCGTCGCCGTAGGCCACCTGGTACAGGCACGCCCTGCGGCGGAGGTCGCACCCTCCCGAGTCCAGCCTGCGGCACAGCGGCGCGGCGCAGTCCACGGCGCCGTACGAGCTGGAGCGACGCGGGTCGAACACCGGGCCTGACTGGTCGTAGCACCGGCGGCAGGGAGCGCACTGCAGCCACACCACGTCGCTGCCGGTGTCCAGCACCATCAGCGCCGGCGTCGCGGGAGTGCCCACCCCGATCTTGGTGAAGTACTCCCCGCTCCCCTGCGCGAGCCCCGAAACCACCGGAGCCGCGACGCCCCCGCCGCCGCTCCTTGTCCCGTTGGCCGCCGCCGCCGCCGCCGAGATCCGCGCCGCCCTACGCTTGTCCCGCTGCAGGCGGTGCTTGAGAAGCTCGGCCGGGGTGGCGTTCTCCGCGAAGGCGTCCCGGTGGACGACGCGGAAGTGCACGGCCGACGCGGCCGCGGTGCCATCCTCCTCGACGGCAAGGCTGGCGCCGAAGAGATCCTCGTCGGCGTCCGCAGCCGGACCGGTGTACGCGTGGGGAGAGAGCGGGGTGGCTACGAAGCTGTGGTACTCCACGGCCTTGGCGAGCGCGGCGGCATTGGAAGCGGTGACGACAAGGAGGAGCAGCGCGGCGAGGGTCGCCATGGCTGCTTGCGTCAGCTCCAGTGGAGTGTACTGGCACTGGCAGAGCGAGTTGGTGGCGTATATGAAGGGAGCTGGGAGCGGGCGAGCAGCGAGCTAGTCGTTTGTCATTAGCAGGAGGTGAGATTAGATTAGGATTAGGAGGGGGTCCTTGCAGTTATTGAGGCGCATCTCCGGAGGATGTCTCGGTGCCGTGCCCGTGCCTCGAGGCGACGCGGAATAAATGTTCCCACCAGAGGAGAGGCACAGGCCGGCGGTGGACGCTGGCTTTGGATACGACTAGCTGGTGTAGACACGATGGTAGCCGGTGCCGTGACTCGTGTCGGTGCATCGCCGCTTCCAAACTCAGCACTGTCAGCGTGTGATTCAGTTGGGTAATCTTTTCTTTTTTACGTTTTCTCATCTGGACCTGTCCGCCAGACTACTAAGAGAGAGAGAGAGAGAGAGAGAAACAAAGGAGATCTGCAATGCATCTTGCCTTGTGGGCTGGGCTCTGCCGAGGATGCTGGGGAGCTGGTGGACTAGCCGCAGAAGCCCGCAGACCAGAGTTGCACGGGCCGGCCACTACTGGCGATCTATACGCATGAACTATATAGGACACACCAGAGTCCATATTCCCTCTTAACTATCACGAAAGTTCACTTTTCCTCCCTCAACGCCAAAACCGGACAAATCACCTCCCTCAACTTTTCAAACCATGCAAATTACCTCCCTCGAGCGGTTTTGAGGGCGGTATTGCTACAGAAACAGCGATTTGTCATTTTTTTAAAAAAAATCGGTTGAATCTTTGAAAAATCATAGTAAATCACGTAAAAAATCATAAAATGAAAAATCTAATTTTGTTGGACTCCACATGATTAGATCTACACAGTGAATATATAATATGATATACTTTAATATAAAGTTTTTGCTATGAAGGTTTTGTATTTTTTATATAATATGATATACTTTACTATAGCAATACCGCCCTCAAAACCGCTCGAGGGAGGTAATTTGCATGGTTTGAAAAGTTGAGGGAGGTGATTTGTCCGGTTTTGACGTTGAGGGCGGAAAAATGAACTTTCATGATAGTTGGAGGAGGTAATTCGGACTTTTTCCAACTATATACTGCCGCTGTGGCCTAACTAAATACAGCGAAAAATGAATGGCACATATCAAGAAAACCATAGGTTCCACTCACAAAACAAAAAACAAAAACAAAATAAAATCATAGGCCCTTGTTCAAAAAATAGAAAATTGCAATTTAAAACATAAATTCACAAGTCAACACAAATCACAGTCCTTATCCATAAACATAATGACACAAATCTTAGGTTTGGGAGGGGAGAATACATCTTTATAAATATGTATACTTATTTTCTTACATTTATAAATATGTATGTTTGATTCTTTTTTCATGAAATAACTATATATACACATGCTAAAATAATTTATTTTTAATTGCATAAATATATATGTATAAAGGCTAGAATAATTGATTTTACATCAATAAATTTGCACATTTTGGTAATACATTGTAAAAACCGTTTAGACCGTTTAACTCCGTTTAAACAACCCTGTAAATGGTTAAACGCTAATTAAACAAAAGATGAACAATTGTTTACCATTTAGCGTTTACGATGACATTGCCCACAAGTACTGTGGTGGAAGTCGGACCGGGCTCCATCTACCCACATAAACTTCCAGATCTAATTTAGAATGTACTCCGTACAGGTTTGAAGGTTTAGGGGACAAAACTCCAACTGTGCCATGGAACCGCAGGGGCCGGCGTTCACTCGTTCCACGTACTTACTGTGGTGGAAGTCGGACCGGGCTCCATCTACCCACATAAACTTCCAGATCTAATTTAGAATGTACTCCGTACAGGTTTGAAGGTTTAGGGGGACAAAACTCGAACTGTGCCATGGAACCGCAGGGGCCGGCGTTCACTCGTTCCACGTACTATTTCCCAGCTGAGTCCTCTTTTTTCTTTGACAGTAGTAACCCAGCAGGGCCTTAGTTGTCAAAAATAAAACCCAGCAGGGCCTTGGATGCACCATGGTCTATAGTGACAGTCCTTTGGTTGTTCGCAACTCACAAGCAGAGAAGATAGGATTAGCGCGTTCGAGTGGTGCCTATATAGTCAGGCTTGCGTAGAGATGAGAGACAAAAAAAAAAGAATATTTTATATTTATTAGACTTATATGTTTTTCTCACATGTTTTTAGACTACGTAAAATAGTCGCTATTTGTTTTTAGTTAATGACTACTCTCTTCTTTTTTTTAGCCACGTTACATCTAGTCTAGCAATTTGCTTTTAGCTAATAACTACTTTTTTTTTTTATCACGTTACATCTAGTTAACTAAATAGCTAACCATTACGTCTATCACATCTAGCGACCGACACTGCCGTGATACTATCGTCGATACTATCGTCAGCTAGCACGGAGTACTCTGTTGCTTCGGGGTGGCGACAAGTTTCAAGACGTCCAGTGACCAGTGTGTGGTGTGGCAACGAACACGGATGGACCTGGTCGCCAAGATCATATCGATGAGCTGTAGAAGAACGGGGTCAAACATTGAATTTGACCTGCAAATCTTCTTTGATACGTATAAAACTATTCTATGCAACTTAGATTTAATATTTCCTCCTTTTATAGGTGGCTCTGGGACGTGGAAATTTTTTCCATTTTCTATGTTTTTTTTTTTCTGTGAAAACAAAACCGATTTTTTTGAAATTTCTATTTCTACGACCTTAGGTGTTTTCTTTGCACGCACGGGCCTACTCCTAGACGAGTCTATATGAATACTCCCTCTGTCCCAGCGACTACGTCGTTCTAGCTCTGGGCACTGGGATCAAGGAAGCCTATACTCTATGGTCCTGCCTACTAGTACTCTCTCCTCTGTCTCTTTGCTGCTGCTGCTGCTCTCTCTCTCTCCGTTGCCGAGTGAGAATGGGTGGAGGTGAGTGGATTGACAGCTGCTACTTTGTAGGTGGTGTCAGGCATCCAGAGTTAGAACGACAAACACCGTGGGACAATAGGAGGCTGCTAGGACGACAGACTCCGTAGGATGGAGGGAGTACCTCACAAGTCATTGCCTTTTTACGCTTTCATAATAGCATGATGACTAAGGCCTTATTTGGATCCCGGTGCTAAACTTTACGGTCACGAGGGCGCGTCTGAACGCCCGGGTAAGCTACAGCCCACTAGGCCCGCCCTCCACCTGCCCCGCTCCATACTAGCTAGCGCAACGACGCCTCCACGCTAGGCGCAAGGCGCAAAGCAAATAAAAAGTCCTCTACACAACAAGCACGCCCCTTTCCACACTACTACATGCTGAAAACTGCTGCAACATAGCTCACAAGTTCCACTCCAAAACCGAAGTATCCCTTGCTATATCATCGAAAAATTTTTACAAAGAACTTGTATCATAAGTATTGAGCATGAATACCAAATTTCAAGCCATTCCAATAAGATTTGATCATCCAAACATGGCTATCATCCCAGCTCGCTTAGATTTTGCAATAGTGGACAGATTTGAGCAATTGAGCTATGCTTCATCAATTTGAATCAAACTTGATGCTAACTTGTTTGAATACTATCACATGACATATGTCCATTCAAATCACTTACTAAATGTCATCTCATGATCATATCCATTCAAACCAACTCAAATTTGACTACTAAGCATTTAAATTCATTCAATCATCTCATAGCAAGCAACATATGCATATATATCCAATTCAATCATCTTATATGCACCCAAATATTTGTGATCAACTATATATATACCTTTGTAGCCTAGGATCATCATATAGCAAGCTTCATCTTCAAATATTCTTGCAAGCCTTCAAATATTCAATAAATCACCACAACTAGGATCATTGCACTTGCATGTTGTAGCTCATTTGGACTTCACTTGTCATGACTTGGCATTGGGATGAGATAGCAATAAGCTTCAATACTTGACTCAATGAAGTGATGAACAATATGAATTCAATTGAATCAAGCCTCTAATGCCATGGTACCTATAAACAATCATCCACTTTTTGATGGTACCCAAACTTGTTTGGGTCCTCTCAAGTTAGGTACAACATACTTAGGCGATGCCTTAGTATGAATAGCGGGATGCTTTGCAATAGTAACCGAAGAGGTACCATTGTCATCCTTTCTAAGCATAGAATCATTATCAATTGAAATAGGCTTAGAATTTTCACCTAGGGGCATGAATGAGCCATGTGTCCCCTTTCCCGGCATAAGTAGCATCTTCTCTTTTGTTGAGCCCATTCTTTCTTGCTCATTCGATGCTTCTTCTTGCCTTGCCTCTCATGGGTTGCTTGAGCCTTCTTCTCAAGCTTGTTAGGACACTCCGAGGCAAAGTGTCCCATGTCTCCACATTCACGGCACTTGATGTGAGCAAACTTTATTTTTTTAGATTCATTCTTGCTCATCATCTTGGCATCTTGGATATGAGTTGGATGCCTTGCATAAAGCTCTTCCACCCCTTCTTGTTTTCTTCTTCATCTTCAAGTCATCAACTTTATCTTCATGGTTGATCTTGACTTGATCTTGGGGTTTTGGTTGAAGCTCTTCTTGTTGCTTCATCTTGAGCTTTTCTTCATTTTGACAAGCCTTTGCAAGATGTCCCATTTCATGGTATCGGTAGCACATGACATGAGATAACTTTTCTATCTTCTTAGCTTCTTGTCTTTTCTTCTTTCTCTCATCCTTGGTCAATCCACCCTTGAAGCCAAGTCCATGCCTCTTGCCATAACTTCTTTGAGTCTTCAATATGTGCTCAAAGGTGACTTGTGAATTGTAGCACCTTTGTAGCTTGGCAAGCAAGTTCTTCAATTCTCTTTTGAGCTTATTGTTCTCCTTCAAAAGGTTAGTCTTGCAAGACATAGAGGTAGAACAATCATCTAAAGAAGAAGAACATGGCATGTCTAGTAAATCATCACAAGAGGTGGATACATGCTTCTTGCCTACATCACAAGGGTTAGCACAAATATGTGATTGATCATTTGACCCAAGTGATGAGCTCTCACTAGTTTTAGATTTTTCAATTAAAAACTTCTTAGTGAGGAAAGCATGGTCTTGTACCAAGTTATCATGAGTAACACTTAGTTCCTCATGAGCCAATTTTAGCACATCATGTGAACAAGTAGTAACATGAAGTAGATGCTCTTGTTGTTCACATGTTTTCTTTAGAAAAGAGATTTCATTTTCCAAATTCATTATTTTTTCTTTCTCATTTTCTAAAGTCATGGTCATGCTAGCAAGTCTACTAACTAGCTCATCATATGAATCAACATGATCAACCATATTGCTACTTGATACCTTTGTGTCACCTTGTGACATGAGGCAATATGTCGATGTAGTAGTTGGGCTTGTAGTAGCATCATCAACCGAGCATGAAGCATCATCATCATCCTTGTCAAGTGAACTTGAGGTAGGTCTTTCATCATCTTCACTTGACCATGAGGAGGAGCAACCTTGCTCAACATCCTCATGCACCACCACCTTTGGCGCCTCATCCTCAAACTTGCCATCATCCCATGTTGAGGTATCGCCATAGGTGTGCTTGATGTCCTCCCACAACATATGTGCGGACACCCTAGTGTTCACCTTCTCAAACACATCAAAGCTCAAAGATTTGATTAGATACAATAAAGCATTTGTATCAAGTTCAAAAAAAGGCCTTTGAGCTTCGGTGAGATTCTTATGGTCCATCATGAAGGTGAGACCGCTCGTGACAACCCACCATGCTTTAGGTCCCATGGCACGAAAATGATCAAGCATATGGTGTTTCCACCGTGCAAAGTGTGTGCCATCAAAAATATGTGTGTCACTCAAACAATCATCATAATACCCTCTAGTTTTCATCCTCTCGGGTCCGTAAAAATCACTAAATGAGAGACCACGGCTCCGATACCACTTGTAGGGTCGAGATGGGGACTAGAGGGGGGGGGGTGAATAGTCCTTTCTAAAACTAATTGCGCCGGCTAAACAAATATAATGCGGAATTGAAACTATTCGTTTAGCCAAGACTTCACCCCTCTAGATATGACTCTATATCACCTCACAAAAGATGCTACACAAAGCAAATGAGGTGATAAGCCTAGCTTGAGCTCCTAATCTATTGCAAGGTCACACAAACCTATGCACTAGTACTTCAAACAAGGGTGAGCTCCTACACAATTCTAATGAGCCAAAGCACAAAGCCAACCTAAGCTCACTAGATGCACAATGGACAAGGCGACACACGCCTAACCCAAAGGCTCAATTTACTTAGCTACACAAACTAAGCAAAGCAACTAACAAGCTACACAAGCTAGTAATTGCAAGAGCTACTCCACAAGCACAAGCACAAGGTATATATGAATGTAAATACAAAGCTTGTGATTTGGAGAATGCAAACCACCAAGAAGAGTAGACAAGTTGACACCGGTGATTTTTTACCGAGGTATCGGGAAGCTTGCCAACTTCCCCCTACTCCTCGTTTTGTCGACCAACACCTTGGGTGGTTCCTTTGGTGTTTCACCTAGATGGTTCTTCGGTGTGATTCTCCGATCACTTGCCCCTCAAGGCACGCCCCGCAAGCCACCACAAGACACCACTCTCAAGTGAGCCTATCAAAGCACCGCAAGACACCACACGCACAAGGGAGGTACTCACCGACACGCTCTAGTAGTGTCGCTCTTCGCGATCCCCGCGAGGTGAGCACGAACCTCTCACAAATCCTCCTTCGGAGCACCGCACAATCTCCGTTGCGTGCTTCACGAAGTCTCTTGCCACCAAGCCGTCTAGGAGGTGGCAACCTCCAAGAGAAACAAGCACACCGGCTTGCAACACGATCACCTAGTGCCACGAATGCGATCTCTCAACGCGAATGCACTAGAATCACTCCTCACTTTGATTTGGATGAACTCTATCAATTACAAGTCAGTGGGAGGGCTCTCAAGCACCACAACACAAGCCACCAAGGCCCAAGTGTGCTCAGCACCCGAAACAAGTCGGGTATGTGGCGTATAAATAGCCCAAACCGAGAAACTAGCCGTTGGGGACGAAATCACAGCTTCTACGCACCGACCGGACTCACCAGCGAGTCCGGTCGCGAGTCCGGTCATAGCGTCTGGTCAATGGGTCCGAAAAAATTCAGGCTGCAGAGCTCTCTGCCGGACGCACTGACGGAGCCTCCGGTCGCGCCGTTGTGCGACCAGTCACCGCTGACAGCCCGACCAACGTCCGATCAAACGTCCATAACTCTTTCATCCGAACTCCGTTTTCGATGATCTTGGACTCTATGGAAAGCTTACTAAGAGGGCTACACAACCAACATGGTTACTTGATCCAACTCACAATGGATCAAAGAAGTATTCCACTCTAAGATCAGTCCAAGTGTCCGAGAAACACCGAAACAATTTCTCCTTTGCAAATGTGCCAACACCACCAAGTGTACATCACCATGTGCATGTGTGTTAGCATTTTCACAATCATTTTTAAAGGATTTTCTCTTGGTCTTACCACGCCACTCGATCCTAACACATCGCAAAAGTTAGATCGCTCAAGTGGCACTAGATGACCGTTATGCAAACAAGTTTGCCCCTCTTGATAGTACGGCCATCTATCCTAAACCCGGTCATAAACTTCTCTAAGATCCTCGTGATCGGCGAAATGAAATGCCCTATAGGTTATACCTTTGCCTTGCACATTTCCATTTCGCTCCATCTCCGAGTGCCGATGCAACCAATGCACCAACACGATCACCAAATGATATGATCCACTTCATATCATCATGTGACACTATTGGTCCATGGATCTTGACCTCACTTGCTCTTCACCGTTGCGTCGGTCCGTCGGCACCAAGTCTTGCCCAAGCTTCACCGCCTCACGGTCCATCGCTTCACTGCCTCGACTTGCCCTTCACACTTGCAACCGGTCCATCAAGCCAAGCCTTGTCTTGATCTTCACCACCTCGGTCACATGACTCCATGTCATGTCTCATATGCAATAAGCTCCTTCATTGCATCATCACATGTGAACTAATCTCCTGTGTATTATCTCAATCACACATATTAGTTCACCTAATGTTGACACTCAATTACCAAAAACCACAAGGGACCTTTCAGCAGCGCGACGCCCCTGGGAACAGCCATGGATGAGCTCGAGGTCGACCCCAACTCTGGCATGGAGCAGCGCGGAGGAGGCAGGGGCGACCCCGGCCACGGCCATGGGAGCTTGAGCATGAAAATGAGAGCATCTCATGATTGAAACACATGAAAGTATCATACTGAAACATTGTAAGATCAAATCATGAAACATGAGAAACTATATACTGCAACAATGCATAATTCAACTATAAAATATGAAAATGAGAGCATCCCATAATTCAAACAATGAAAGTATCATACTGCAACATCCAAACATCAACAAATGTGGAAGGGAAGGAGAGAAGTGGAAGGGTGGAGATATGCAACCCTAGATCTACATTTGAAACATCTAAAGACAAACTGTTGAAACATACATCCGCTAGCCGCTGAAAAACACTTGAAACACGCTTAAGAAACATTCATCGATGGTTGCTTTGAAAAATTTGAAACATGCTTAAGAAACACTTGAAAACACACATCCGAAACACGCTTGACATTACCGACAACAAACAAGGTTGACTACTTTGCTACATCTGTGAAAAATCCTCTACCAAACAACCAAATTCAAATACTTTGGTACACCTGAAAAACCTATAATGAAACAACCATGTGGGAGCTCGAGCTCAAGCTCGCTTGGCCATGGAGAAGCGCGAAATGTGGAGGAGGCCCATGGTGATGGTGGTGGGAGAGCTAGGGCAGAGGAGACCATGGCGGTGGAGGTGGAGCCGTCACGGGCGTCAACCATGTGAAGCTTGAGGTCGATGCTGCCTCGATCATGGGGGAGCACGCAAAGATGGGCGACGGGGAGGGGGAGGGGCGGGGGGGGTGCTGTCCCGGCCCTTCCATGGGGGACTCGCCCTCCACCCCTAGACCCCGTTTGGGAGGAGCACGGGCGTGGACGACCCACGTGCATGGCCGTGGCAAGCTCATGCTCGAGGCGGCTCGGCCATGGAGGAGCGGAGAGGCAGAGGTGACCCGTGCGTGGGGAGGAGCTCGAGCGAAGGTCAACAGCGGACATGGCAGAAGGTGCTCGCGCGCTGAGGAGGCCTTGTCGGGGAGGAGTTTAGGCCGCCCCGTGGAAGCCGGAGGTCGAGGCACAAAAAGTGCGTAGGGATGGGGTGACCGTGGTGGAAGCCGGCGGCAAGGTGGTGGATCGGGGATGGAATCTCGATCGGGGAGGAGAGCTGTCGTGTGGAGGATGGAATGGGATAAGGATGACCCGAGTTCGGGGATGGGAGTGCGGTAACGATGGGTTGGGCCCGATTAGGTCGTCTGGAGCATCTGGACGCCCGTGCAGGACGTTTTCCGTAAACTTTAGCACTTCACTTTTAGCACCTTTTTAGTACTGGGATCCAAACAGGAGTGCTAAAATGAGTGCTAAAAGTGTCCCCAAACCTATATAGACTAAAATATTTTAGCACCGCAGAAGACCCTAAAATATTTTAGCATTTAGTGCTAAAGTTTAGCACATGACAATGGATCAAACACCTCCTAACTATAATCCGAGAGTATATGGATTACATGTTCTCTCATAAAAAGGGGTTATTACTAATGTAAGAATAAGCTAATATATATTATTGAATTAAACAATATTTAACATTGCTACGATATCTGTGGGTTTTATATTTACTTTTTATGTAAATAAATGCCCATAAGAGCAGAAATCTGTCATTTCTTAACTTCAAATATTCGTACGGATCCATGTACCATAAATTTCTCCAATCCCGGAGTCTGAAATTACACAAAACTGATGCTTCGTTTTAGGCAGAAAATTTTGCAGGCATGTAAACCCCAGTTCCTTGTTCAGCAGGAGTCGTGTGTGCAGTGTGCCTCTCATATGCACACATGGTGCAGTAGCAACGTTAGCTCCGGACGAACGTTCCTTTCCAGGAACAGGTGTACAACGTTGGCACCGCCTCCGCCCTACCACTGTGTTGCTGCGGAGCGGGGACACAAGCTTTCCAAATTCCAGTGACGGTGCCAACTCGTGTTTTGGAAATAAAAGTTAACGTGTTTTTCCTGAAAATTGTTTAAAAAAAGTGTCAAAATTACAAAAAGATTCACCCACACGGACTGGGTTATAGCCATTTGGTGGAATAGGAGAGGGATGTGAAAAGAGAAAGTTCGTTGGTGGGAAAATGTAGTCATAGCAGGAAGCGTTCAAAGATTTGAGCTAGGCCCATGTCCGTCCACGTATATTTTTTTCGAAACGGTGACGCAAACGCGATAGTAATTTTTAATAAGATCCCGATAGTATTTATCTAGAGTCTAGAGGCCGAAGGATGGATAGTTTTGACACGATCTGCGTGCTATAACTTCACAAGTGTAGGACATTTTTCTTTCTGCCGGCGATGATGCCTCCGGCTCCGGCAGCTGTACTGCTACTGGTACTTGTACTGCAGCTCTCCTCCGCGGCAGGACAACCACAGGGACGACCGCCGGCGAGCTGCCCAACCACCTGCGGCAACGTCAGCGTGCCGTACCCTTTCGGCATCGGCAACGGCTGCTCCCTCCCTCTGCCTGGCTTCAACCTCACCTGCGACCAAACGCGGCATCCGCCGAGGCTGCTGCTCGGCGACGGCGGCACCCTCCAGGTCGTGGAGATCTCGCTGGCCAACGCCACGGTGCGCGCCATCGACACGGCCGGCGCCGTGAACGTTACCTACCAAGGAGGGCCAGAGGGCAACGGCACCTGGAGCGGCCTCGGCTCCGGCAGCGGCGACACGTACGTGCTCTCGGAGGAGCGCAACCAGTTCGTCGTCACGGGGTGCAACGTCCAGGGGACGCTGCTCGGGGTCAACCGCAACGTCATCATCGGCTGCTCCTCCTTCTGCTCCATCAAGGACATCTATAAAAACCCCGTGCTGAACACGAGCGACAACGGAACGGTCACGTGCTCCGGCGTCGGCTGTTGCCAGACGCCCATCCCCATCGGCCGCCCTAACTACACCGTCGAATTCAAGTACTTCGACCTCGAATACACGGCCAAGCTGCCCATGGCGCTGCGCATCGCCGAGCGCGGCTGGTTCGATAGCGTCGCCGCCCAGATGCTCAACAGGTCAGTCCCGGACACCGAGCTCGTTCCCGTCCCGGTGGTGCTGGAGTGGGCGGTGGCGTCCACCCCGGTAGCACCCCCGGGATCGACGGCCGAAGCGGACACCAGCAAATGGTCCTGCCCCGTCGACGCGGCGAGGAGCGCGTGCAAAAGCAGCCACAACACCTGCCACAACGTCACCGGAAACTACCGAAATGGCTACGTCTGCCGGTGCCAGGATGGGTACGACGGCAACCCCTACCTTGCCGGCGACGGCGGATGCCAAGGTACGCACGACCGGGCACCGTTTACGTGCATCAGTACTTACATGTTGACTTTGACCTGCGCCTGTTTGCTTCCACAGATATCGACGAGTGCACGCTTCCAGGAAAGTGCTTCGGCATATGTACGAACACGGATGGTGGGTACGAGTGCCGGTGCCCACGCGGTGCTCGTGGCAACCCCTACGCGGCAGATGGCTGTGTCAAAACTTCGCTTGGTGAGCAGAGAACCACCACTCGATTCGCTCTGTGACGTAGTATGACTCTGTTTTTGATTTAGTATTGATGAACTCCTTGATCATTTCCTTCGTTTCCACACCTGTGCCATAATTCAAAGCCTACGTCAATACTCTTACCCGGATACAAAAATGCTTACTTTCTCAGGGTTAAGTATTGGCCTTGGAGTTGGCAGTGGAGCCGGTCTTTTGGTCATGGCTCTTGGTTCAGCCTTTGTGACTCGTTGGATTAAGAACCGGAGGGCAAGAATGCTGAAGCAAAAGTTCTTCAAGCAAAACCGTGGACATTTGCTACAACAATTGGTATCACAAAACACAGACATCGCTGAGAGGATGATCATCCCCTTGGTAGAACTTGAGAAAGCCACAAACAACTTTGATAGTGCTCGCAAGCTTGGTGGAGGAGGACACGGTACCGTGTACAAGGGGATCTTATCAGACCTGCATGTTGTCGCAATTAAAAAATCTAAAGTGGCAATCCAAAGAGAGATTGACGAGTTCATAAATGAGGTGGCTATTCTCTCACAAGTCAATCATCGGAATGTAGTCAAGCTTTTTGGGTGCTGCCTTGAGACCGAAGTGCCACTTTTAGTATATGAATTCATTTCAAATGGGACACTTTATGATCATCTTCATGTTGAAGGTCCAACACAATTGGGATGGGATCATAGGCTAAGAATTGCAACGGAGACCGCCAGAGCTCTTGCCTACCTTCACATGGCTGTGTCCTTCCCTATAGTGCATAGGGATGTAAAGTCACATAATATTCTATTGGATGGCTCTTTAACAGCTAAAGTGTCGGACTTTGGAGCCTCAAGGTGCATTCCACCTGATCAAACAGGGGTTACAACTGCCATCCAAGGAACAATGGGATATCTAGACCCGATGTACTACTACACGGGAAGACTCACTGAGAAGAGCGATGTTTATAGTTTCGGTGTTGTTCTGATAGAGTTGCTCACAAGGAAGAAACCATTTTCATATAGATCACCCGAAAATGATGGCTTAATTGCACAATTCACTTCCTTACTTGCACATGGTAACTTGTCATGTGTACTCGATCCTCAAGTAGTGAACGAGGGAGGCAAAGAAGTCAATGAAGTAGCTGCATTGGCAGCTATATGCGTGAAGCTAAAAGTAGAGGAGAGGCCAAGCATGAGACAAGTGGAGTTGACCCTTGAAAGCATCCAAGAATCATTGCAACAGGTAAAACTACATATTGTTGGTCCAAGCAAATCTAGGGAAAATGTGATAGTTCCAATAGTTGAGGGTACAAACACAAAAGAGACAAGTAGACAGTATAGTCTTGAGGAAGAGTACTTGTTATCAGCCAGATGTCCCCGTTAATAGCTTCTCGTAAGGTCCAATGTAAAAAAAGATTATGTTTTTTTTTTTTGTTTGGTTGATTACCTCTTCAGCTCTTCGTAACATTGGTTCGCTTTACCATTTGTTGGTAAGCAAAAAAAAAATCTAGAACTATGATCCATAGATGTAGTATATACAATGTTGAGACGACCACGGTCGGTTCGGCTTATAGACTATGCTCGTAGTTTCGGTTTATAGACTATGCTCGTAGTTTCAGTTTCAGTTTAAAATCAAAATCCAAGTGAAAGACCTTTTTTTGAGCAACAAGTGAAGTACCAAATGCCAGCATAGAGGCCCATGTCGGACAATCCGCTGGGCTGGGCCAATTGCCCAACTAGGCGGGCGCGGCAGTGGGAGGCATGGCCTGGCCGTTGGCGGGAGCGGGAGTAGCGGTGGCGCAGCAGGGAGAGTAGTGAGCACCCGAGCCGTGTGGCCCGTGGGCCTGTCCATTGGGCTTGCATTTTTTTAGGATAAAAATGGGCTCTATATGACGATCAGAAGATATGACGATCTGCAAACATTATCGATCCGTTCCGGTCCCTTCATTTAACTAATTTATTACTCGCAAACCATTCAATGCAATACGAGCTCAAAGGAACCATGGACACATCAACGATGGAGCCAGGAATGACGAAACCTTGTCTCCTCATATTATCATTGACGAATCAGATGAAGTACCAGAGAGGATGAAAATTTCTGATATTTACATGCACTCAGGAAACACACACAGAGCATGGATTCCACACCAAGAATTACCCTGACGCAACAGGGCCAATCCTCCAAATCCGTACCCAGAAACACTCACAGAGTAGGGGTCCCACACGGGACCACCGCTTTCTTGCGAGCAAAGGCCATGGGAGGAAGAGAAGACTCGATCAGTTGCAACAAGTTCGGTAGCCTGGCCTGATCAGACCATGGGGTGCGCGCGCTCACGTGGCCTGCTGGCCTCCTAGCCGGCCGGCAACGCAACGGCGCGGTCCGGGCCTCGGTGCTGATCTTTGGGTGCTCTGCTCTCGTGAGGTACTCGGTTTGGAAGGCCTGCAGGGTTCAGCGGCCGTGCACGCATAACGCCGCTAGTGGAGAGAAGAACGAACGAGGGAGAGGAGAGAAGAAAGAACGAGTACACAAAAAGATGCTAAACTTTAGCACTTTCACTCCATTAGCATTTGGATCCAAACATGCTTGAAAACGTGTAGAGACATCTCATGATTTTTCAGGGACATGCCTAATTCCTACCTCAAACTTCTAAAAGGCCTGAAAACTTGTAGAGGCATTCAATGATTTCAGAGATTATGGCATCCATTTTAATCTAAGAGTCCAATCCAAAGTGAATCGTTCATATAGTTTTTTTTTAAAGGAATTCTTCACATCGTTCAGCAGTTCTACATGCGTGACTAGTATTTTTGATATCACAAAGCCGTACGAGATCTTTTGGTCCGCGCCGTAGTCGACACCGTAAAAGATCACAAAATCGGCGGTAGCAAACTAGCAAACGGAGAGCATCACGTCGATCTGTTCTCGTTTTCGCGAGTCGTCATTGCAAATGGGTTGCAGACGCCGTCGTCGTCGTATCATCCCGCTCTGACACCTGCTAGCCGCCTGCCGTCTCGTCGATCGCGGAGCAATCTGCCGGGGCACGGTCCCCACGGAATCGCGGCGAGGGAGCAGCCTGGCGGGATCTTTCCTTGCACACCACGACCACGGGAGGACTCGCCTGCAGGCCTGGCCTTCGAAACCGAACGACTGACACCTGCTGGCTAACCGTCTGGCCCGGTGCACTGCTGTTTCTTCCAAGATCTGCAGCGCGCGCACGCATACGCGGCACTGGTGCGCAGCAACCGCACACGCCTACTTCTGTAACGTACGTACTGTGTTGGTGATGATGAATTTGAATTTCTAATCTAGGAGCGCTCGTTCGGAGACATTAATTTGACAAACGCTTGCTGGATGATTAATTAGTCTCCACACACGCGCGTGTGCATGCATGTTTTTTTTTTTCGAGACCACGCCGTTGCGCGCGTTTTTCATTAAGCGGGAGAGAGTTTAAACAAAGGTACAAGAGGCGGCGGTAAGCAAACACTTACCGGGGCCGAAACACACGAACAAACAAAAGCAAGAAACATGAGGGGTGGGGACCCTCCACCTAACAACCCCAACAAATTGAGCCTAATACAACAGATAACTCAACACCTAGGTAATCAACCATGATCGGAGCCGTGAGACGGCGGCAAAGCATCCGGCTTCGAACTCTAGACGGCAAAGCATCCGTCCTACCAAGCCTTCGTGACGATGAAGCAATCGTCGAGGCAACCTCGGCAGACAAAGCATCTACTGGCAACGACGACCTCGGTGGCAAAGCATCCACCGGAACCCTGCGGCGGCAAGCAACCATCGAAGACTCGGGTGCTCCTCCGAGTCACCGGAAGGACCACGGCCGAGGAGCACCAACACCGCCTCACACCAACGGCAAGCCTCCGCGCAAAAAACAACAACTACAACTACGGCCGACGACCAAAGGACATACCAAGTGAAGAGCAGGATGGGGGTAATCGTGGCACAAAGACGGCGAACACGGGCCAACGGCAGCTCCCGCGAACCCATGGTGCACCAGCAGCACAAGACGGCGAGTGGCGCGGGGCAAGCGGCCACGCGAGATTCTTCAACAATGCCTTCATGAAGGGGGTGACGCCGAGGACGCCATCGTTGCTGGCCTTAGCGAGCTAAGGCGAGGCCTTCGCCCAGTGGTGGCGGTGATAGGATCGAGACTCGAAGATGACGCCCTCAAGAAGGGTGCGGTGCCAAGCGGCGTCGCCGTCATCCGCCCGACGCCGTCGGGCTAAGCTTCGCCGGAGCTCCATAAATCGAAGTCACGCAATGGGGGCGAGACGCCGCCATCCACACCACCACGGTGTCGATGACGAACCGCCCAGAGCCGCCGTCCACACCACCACGGTGCGAGACAGGCGTAGACAACTCGGCCATGCCACCCAAGACGCCACGCCCCGCCCGCCCGGCCACCACGAGCAAATGCTCAAGGCGACGGTTGCGTCGCAACCCCACGGGTGGAAGGGAAGGCGCCGAAGCTCGTGCGGGGGGATGCGTCGTCCCACGGCACAGCCCCAAAACAGCCCAGGACCCCCGGAGGGAGGCACCGGGAGGGCCCAGCCACCGCCGCCGTCCCACGGCCGGATCTAGGCGAGGCGTCCGGCCGGGAGCAGGGGGCGGAGCGGCTTGGAGGACGAGCAGATCCGGGGCCCCAGCGCGCCGTAGCCAATGTCACCGGCAGCGCGCTGGCCGGCCACGGCAAGGACGCCGGCGGACAAGAAGAAGGCGTCGCCGAGGTGGTCCCTCCAAAGGTCGCCGGGAGGGGAGGGGGCGGCCCGAGGACGCGCAGATCCGAGTCCCAAGGCCCGGATCCGGCCATCCATCGCCAGAACGAGCTCGAGCGGCGAGTTGCGCCGGGGGGAGGTGGAGGGGGAGCCGGGGGGTAAGGGGGGGAGGGAGAGCAGAGGGGGGGGGGGGGGGGCGCGCCGCCCCACTTGAGGACGGCCGGCGCTGGCGCCGCCCGCCGCGGCGACGGAAGGCGGCGGCGGCCGGAGGAGCTCGAGGGGGTACTCGGTGGGGGCGGCGCGGTCGCCCGAAAGTCGCCCGCTGGAGCGGGCGCTTCGGGTCGGGAAACAAGTCGTCGCGTGTGCATGTGTCATCTAGAGGGAAATGCCCACCCCGGCCGGCACAAAAAGGGAACGTATACATGTCTCGTCGGTATGTACGCCATCACGCACGCTAAGTTCCTCTCTTTTTCCATTTATATCGAAAAAAAACAACACATTATACTCCGTGTTTTTTCTAAAACTACACTGCTCCGTATAACAGTATAGCTAGGCAGCACACAATTGTAATGACTTTGGCACAGTTTGCTCGGATTGTCACAGTCTGATCTGATGATCGTAGGCGCTTTGAGGTGTGATCTTCACAATGCAACAACCAACCATGATGTTTTCCTCTCCAATTTCATCAGGAGCTAGCTAGCTAGCGGTAGACAGGCAGCACACCTGCACACGCCCAATTTCGCAACAGTTGATATCCCCGATCTATCACGCGGTCCTCAGCAGCGGGATTACCGCTCGCTGGCACCGCGCGGCATCCATCGGCATTGCAGGTGGCATGTTGCGGGACCGGGCCTGGCGCTGCAGCCCGCCGGAGAGGAGCGCCAACCAATCGCTGGCCGTGCTCCGCGCCCTTGGGCGTGTTGGCAACTTGGTGATGGTTCATTTCAAGGAGCCTAATCCGTGACTCTGATCATCATGCGGTGTGAGCGTGTGACTACAACACTTGTGATACGTGCTCCATGTAAACTTGTAGAGACAGCAGGCCGGCCCCGTGCCGGTGCGTCCATGCATGCATGTTTCCGAGTTCAACCAGGACGGCGTACGGGGCCACGGCAAGCTGCAGCGCGCGCCAGGCCAGCCCTTCCTTTGCTGCACCCGATCCGGTGCAGTGCAGGTGCCTACCCGAAAAGAAGCATATCGGTTTGTCGTGCGAACGACGATGCCAGCCAAATTCACAAATCTGGGTGTGCCGAGGCACGGCACAGCTGCCGCGATCAAACTCCGTGACTCTCAGCCGTCATCTGCGAACCGTCCGTCCGTCCGTCCTCTGCCGCGATCACCGCTGGCAGCCCTCCTGTATGGTGCCGTTCGGCGCGCGCACCGCATTGCGTGCGGGTCCGGCTGCACCTCTCGAGCGGCGGGCGCGCCAACGGCCGCAACGGAGCGGCCCGTCTCGGTGAAGTTGAGCGCGACGCCGTGACGAACTGACGGTGACGGCGGCGTCCCATTGTTGTCGCCACTCGCAGCAGGCTCGCAGCAATAAAGCTGCAGAGGGGCACGTCTCCCACAGGAAGGCGAGGCAGGCAACCGAGCGCGCGGAGCGAGCGAGCGCTGCACCCTCCCTAAACCCCCGCTCCGTCGCCGCTGAACTGCGCACGGCACCATGGCGACGTCGTCGGCAGAGATGGTCCACCGCCGCCGCGGCCGAGAGGTGTCTCTCCCTTCCCTCCTCCCCTCCCCCTCCCTGCCTCTCTCTCCCCGTTCCGTGCTAGTGGTACCGGCGTGCTCTAAGTTTTGCTGCTACCCCGCTGTTTTTTGCTGAGCCGCCGTCGCGTTCGAGTCGCCGTCTGTCTCCCGCGCGCTACGGGAATTGGACGAAACCAAGCGGCTTGCTGTTCGAATCGTTTGCGCTTCGTCTGGCTTTTCTCCGCCGCCGGATTTCCTTTCCTAGTTGATTTCGAGTCGCACGGGCGCAGTTGATGCGACATGCATGTCGTATCTGAGTGATGAATGGGTTCGTAAGCGCGCGATTCGACATGTTTTCGCTTGATTGTTTCTCTTGGGTTTCGACATGTAGGTTGCCACACCTAGCTGTGGGGTTTATCTGTCCTGCCAGTGCAGTTTGGTTCTGCTTTCGCTTCTGTTCCTCGTGGATCCGATCATCTGCACAGTAGACTCATGGCTATGTGTTCTTACGCGATTATGCCTCACCGCGTCTGGATCTATGTTTCTCTTGTCGTGGGTTGTTCAAAGTTGCAGGCAAAAGATAAGGGGCGTTGTGGATTTCGATCTCTCTATGCTACCTTTATCTGAAATTTTTCTGCATAACGTTTTCTTTCCCTTTGCAGCAGCTGTTGCCTTTTGGTTGTCCTGTCTTCAGTCTCAAAGACTCTTGGACTTGCTTTATGTGGTTGCCAGAATTTTGGCAGCATTCCAGAATTTGTTTATGATGTTCGTCGATCAATTTGAGTCTTGAGATGAGCTAGCGTGTGCTGGTGTGTTGGTGTTCAATTGCGTTTCTTCGCCGTTGATTTTTTCCTCGCGCACGCGAGTTCCCGTCTTTCGCTGTGGCCACGAACCTGCGTGCTTGCTCCGTTCGATTCGCACGTTTGTGCTTCGGGTTGCTCTGCCCGATTTTGTTGCTGTTCTTGTGACGCGGGAGCGTTGCGGGTTTGCGCCTTGCAGCTGCGATATCTTTTTTGGATGAGATGAGCAGCAGCTGTGCTGGGGTTGCTGTTCAATTGCGTTTCTTCGCCGTTGATTTTTTCCTCGCGCACGCGAGTTCCCGTCTTTAGCTGTGGCGACCAACTCGCGTGCCTGCTCCGTTCGATTCTCACGTTTGTGTTGCTCTTTCTCTGTCCGATTTTTTGTTGCTGTTCTTGTGTCGCGGGAGCGTTGCGGATTTGCGCCTTGCGGCTGCGATATATGTTTTTGATGAGATGAACAGCTTCGCGAGCGGATCTTTTCTTACGACCTCTGCCTTTTTAGCCATGCATTATTTTTTGCCAGTTTTTTTTGTTCCGATTTAGCAGTCAAACGTTCGTATGCATCTTCCAGTTATCTAATGGCCGTGGCCATGTGATTCGAACGCACGCGAGACTGTCTAAAATCTTTTCGTTGTTGTTTCTCCAAGCTGAAGGCAAAAGTTGTGGGTTTCGATCTCTCTGTGCCTCTCGATCCTTTCCAGCCCAAACTTATGCTGGATGCTTTTTATTTACAGATTCTTGCCCTTTTTTCTTTTGGCCTGTAGGAGAAAGGTCATGTTAATTTATTATGGACATTGATCAATTTATTTTTAACTGCTGCCATAATCTGATCTGATGAGTTTTTGCTTGTAGGAGAAAGGTCATGTTATATTTATAATTTAGTATTAGTATGGTCATTGATCACTTTTATTTTAACTGCTGCTATAATGTGATCTGAGTTCTTTCTATCTTATCGAGTTCTTCTGATCATAATGGGTCCATGCTTTATTTGGTAGGATTTGGAGCTCCATGACGACGGCGACGAGTCTGACGAAGAAGGACCACTCTTTCCTGTTCTGAGCAAGAGGGTAACGCTCTACTGCCCTTGTTAACTAGAGAGTTGATTGTGAACGGAGTCATTTTGCTCCATATAAGCAGCTTCTATATTGATTGTAGCGTACCCTTGATTGTATGTTTTGTAGAGTACTGTTCAGTTTCTTCAGCCGCTAGCCGGTTCTGTTCTTGTGGGTGTTACTACCATCAATGTGTTGAGTTCCGCGGGCCACGATCCAACGGCAGCTGGAACTACCCACAAGGATCTCCGCACATTTCTCGTGTCAATGCCCTATAGCTTGCTGCCTTTGGGGCTTCTGGGGCTGACGCTTGCCTATGCGGCCACCAAGAGAAGACCTCGCCTCCTAGGCTTTGCAGCTGTTTTTTTGCTGTTTGAGCTGATGTACTGCGTTTTCGTTGGAGGGCTTGTTACCATTGCTAGGTCAGATGTTAGTGGGAATATTGTGTGGCCAGTGACTCTGATGATACTTATTGCCTTGGTGGTCACTTGGAGCTTTATGTGCACCTACCCCAAAGTAAGATATACATAGTTCACCGTGTGCAGTTCATGTTACCAATTGTTGAATGGGGCTAGCCTAACACCATGCAATCCATTTTCTAATTTTGTCAGTTCCTCAGTTTCTGTCGATGCTGCACTGACTACAATGTGCCTTCCCCTCCTAAGAAAAGGGTGAGAATCTTACTTTGTTGTTCTTAATTTTTTGGTTACTGTATATTCTGACTGCAGTTTATACATAATAGTGCGAGGTGTGCAGGAATTGGACATCTGACAAGAAATCCCTAGTTCCAGCAACCGCAGGCGATGAGAAGGTACACTTCAATGTTCAAACCATTTGTGCTGTTGAAATGAATTAATTGCTTGATAGTTGATACTACCATGTACAACGTGACATCCTTCCGAAGGTTGTTTTCTGTAGCTTAATCAAGCTGTATTTTTCGAAAAAAAAGGAAAACAGGAGATGCTCCGCGACTTTTTATATTAATGCGCTGTAGCTTGATGAAATAATTGCCAATTAATATATTTGTGATTGTTATTTCAGTGCCCATTGTGTGGAGGGGCTATGGATCTAGAAGCTCAAGCGCCACACAACCTCCAGATGACAAGATGAACAGAGTTCGCTGCTTAAGAGATGTCGGCAGCCATAGTTCAGATATCAGTACCATCCACCATAATCTTTTGATCTTTTTCCCCAGGAGAATTGAGTTGGAAGTACCAAAATGTAGAGCAGCCTTTTTGCTTAGACCCCAAATAAAAATTAGTCTGTTTCTGTCAGAAGTATGTTTCCTGATGGATCACGATGGAAGCTTTTAATTTGGATTTTATTTATCTGGAATGGAAACTTTTGGATGAATGTGGTCACTGCTCTCCTCTTGTTTCTAATCTTGGTGTTGCTGTGGCTGTGAGTATATGGGAAAGGTTCCGAATTTGCTTGAAATCTTTCTGTTAGACTATATTTGGTACTTACCATAGATAGGCTGGCTCTCATCCATTAGCTCCCAACTGTAATCCTACGACTAAGTTTATTAGTGATCCTAGCATGTAGGCATGCAAGTGCTTGTTCAAGGTGAGACCTCAATGCAATACTATCCATCCATTAGACCAATTCTATCTTCTTATATGGCATCACGAGCTTAGGCTTTGAGATCCTAGGCCAACCTTCCATTGCCTCTCGCCGCACACCCTGCCCTCTACGCGTCGGTCGTCCTCCAGAGCCCCCATCAGGGGCGCCTCCTCGACGGCCTTCTAGCACGCCCCCGGGGAGGTCGCCCATGACCTCAGCCGGGGGCAGCGCCCTCCATCGCGTCGGATCGAGTTAATCCGCCGTCCTAGAGGGTCAAGCAGCAGCAGATCGACACGTACCTCCCCATCCGCCGTGAAAGCTGTTGATGACGACCTCGACCCATGCTGCCGTGGTGGCGGTCGTGGTCTCCAGGCAATGCCCTTGCCCTACCCTATGCTGCCGTGGTGGCAGCAGGAGCCTCCGCGCGGCGCGCCATCTCGTCGCTGACGGATTGCACGGCGATGCCGCTCGCCCCACCCGGATCTCTAGAGGGGATGAGGGTATGTGCTACGCGCACCCGGAGTTGTAGGTGAAGATCTGCTTCTGATTTGTTTTAGTAATTTCTTTGATCTTGTACTCGATTAATGATCGAGATTGAGTCGCCCACCGCCCATCGACCGCCCGTGCACCTACCTCGACATCGTCACCGGCATCTTCATCCCTGTGTGACCCGACCTGGCGTACGGTGCGCGCAGGGGCGCCCCTCCCATGGCGTCGTCAGGCCACCTTCGTCCACACAGCTTCCCCGCCGGTCATCCCCGACATTGCCGCCACCGCTTCCATCTGTGCGGCCTCGTTCGTCGTCTCGCGCGTGCGCCGTCGGTCTGATCAACTGACTCAAACACTCGCGACACTGTTCTTTTTGGGATGGATGTCTCGAGTACCTGTGAGGGTTGCGGCTGCCTCGCTCTGTTGCGTTGCAGCGTCGCCACCTGTGGTCTTCCTCGTCGTTGCACCTTCACCGCCACTGATTGCATCCATGACTTTGTCCACGTCCTCTCCTTCGACAGCGTCTCCGACATCGTCATCGCGCGCTTGCGCGCGCATGGTCTTCATCAATCTGTTCGAGTTCTTCACCGTCTTCTTCGAGCTCCGCTGCTGCGTCATCCGGATCATCAGGCCTTGCGCTAGATTTTGTCCGCGTACACCTCTTCGCTTCGTCCAGCACCACCTCGTCGCCAACGTCGCCGTCCCGTTCTACCCCTTTGTCTACTCCGACAACTGCGGGCTGCACCGGCATCTCTACCCCGCCATTCTGCGCCTGCGACCGTCCTGGAGGCCTTCTCTGCTGGTCCCTCAGCCGACAGCACCTGGTGGTGCACCCTCCCTCGCACGTCCAGTATTGGCAACACCGGTGCGTGCCCATTGTCCCCGATGCGTTCCCGAGCCTAGCACACTCGGGCATGTGTCGCCCGATGGCCTGACTGCATCGACTTCGACATCGCTCCTTCTACGACGCCTCGACGCGTCACGATCTTTGTCTCTGGCGTCTTCTCCGTCACGCCACCATCGTGGCGCCTCCTCGTGCGCCCGCGGCTTCATGTGTGGCTACCTCGTCTTCGGCAACCTCGACATCTCTACGTCGACCACGGCTATCCTACGTGCGGCACCTCCGACCCGCGGCTATTGACCCGCCTACTTCGGCCGTCGACATTGGCACAAGGGCTATCATCCGCATGAGTTACTGCGCTGTTATCTCCGGTTGCGGCATCATACCGCCTGACGCCGACAACTGCGGGAGGATGTCAGTCCGTCGGCTTTGCCTTCCGGTTTCTTCTCGATCTCACCGTCTCTTTGCGCTCCGCTTGGATCGCGGGGGATGTTAATTTGATACTTACCATAGATAGGCTAGCTCTCATACATTAGCTCCTGCAAGGTCCTAGATGGCTAGAGGAGGGGTGAATAGCCTATAAAAATTTTCTACAAACTCAACTAAACTAACCGATTAGTATAAAACACGGCGTAAAGCGGTTTGCACTAGCTCTAGTGGTCTTGCAAGCCTTCTAGTGACAAGACTAAATATTTCTATGATCTCTAATCCACTCAAGGTCTATGTCACTACTCTAGCTAATGAGCAATCCTAATATGGTCCTTATGCTAGCAAGAACAACTACACAAAGCAAGTGCTAGCTCTCTACTCAAAGTAAACTAGGAAAGTAATGCAAGAGAGTGAGCTAGATATACCGACGTGTAGAGGATGTCAACCAATCACCGGGAACAAAGAATAATCAATCACTCGAAGGCGATGATCCAAACACCGAGACAATGAACAAGTCGATTTGTTCACCCGGAGTTCACTTGTACACCGACAAGCTAGTCTCCGGTTGTGCCGACCAACACAAGGATGGTGTTTGAACTAGGCGGTGCCCTTGCTAGCCTCAACACACCACTCAACAAGTGTGGTACCCAAAGCACGAGCAATGTATTCCTTGCACTTAGTCTTCCCGATGAGGAGTGCGTAATCCTCTCACAAATCAACCGGAGGTGGCCAAGAAACAATCACATCTTCTTGCCAACAACTTCACCAATCCACCAAGCCGGCTAGGAGCGGTGTCTCCAAGAGAAACGAGAAATCCACCGTCTCACAACGATCCCCAAGTGCCTCTAGATGCAAGAACTCGATGCAATACACTAGGATCAACTCTTCTCTCAAGAATGAAGCTCAAATCAAGAATGAGAGAGGAGGGAGGCTTGCTTGCTTGCTCAAAGATGTTAGGAATGATTCAAATGACCAAGAGAGGGAGCAAGAGGCAGCCGAGGGGATATAAATACCCCACACCACGAAATGTGGCCGTTGGGAGGAAACCCACGGTTTCTGCAGCCTGACCGGACACATTGACCGGACTCACCAGTGAGTCCAGTCGATGGGTCCGGTCACAACCGACAACCCCCGAACAGTGAATTTGCCCCTATCTCGACCGGGTCTGGTCGCGCGTCCGGTCATGCTTCCGGTCAGCACCGGAAGCATCCGGTCGGTGCGTCCGGTCGGCCCGAGGGCCGAACCCCGGTTCACACCCTTTCTGTAATTCCGACCGGACCCTCACACCAGGTCGCGTCCGGTCAGAAGCCCTGTGCTTCCGGTCAGGTGCGTCCGGTCACCCTGAGCTGCGAAATCTTCGTCGTTTCGTCGCCGTTCCTTCACCTATGCTCCAAACCGACTTCCGTCACTTGTTTCTTGTTGCCGACACGTCGAAGAACACCTCGACACCATGTGTTAGCATTTTCGAAACATTTTCACCAAGTGCGGAGTTAGCTCTTTAGGTTAGAATGCATGCACATGAGACTTGAACCTAAAGGCACGTGAGGATCGATATGTACGAAAGTTTTCCCCTCTTTATAGTACGGCTTATCGATCCTATAATCACCCACACCCTCTATGGTGTCTTGGGTGTGAAATCAAAAGCCCTATGGTTATACCTTTGCCTTGGGAGCTTTGATCTCCGACACTCCATCGAGTTGCATGCTTGATCAACTTTTGGATCACCTTGATCCATCATCCATGATCACCACACACCAACTCCGGCATGACCAATCTCTAATCTAATCAAACACTTAGCATCGAGAGATTAGTCCTTAGGTGTCACTAATTAGCCAAAACCAAACAAGAGATCTTCAGCTCCCAACTGTAATCTTATGACTAAGTTTATTAGTGATCCTAGCATGTAGGCATGCAAGTGCTTTCACACTCTATATGTACCAGGTGAGATCTCAATACAATACTATCCATCCATTAGACCAATTCTATCTTCTTACACTTTCCTTGTCTGATCAATTATGTGTGAAGAGTGTTCTCTGAGTAGCTTAACATTCTATTACTTTGTTGGTGATGACTTTATCAGTTATTCTGTCATCCTGTGGCCCGTGGTCGTGGGGAGAGGGAGGAGACCACGAGGGAAAACTGGAAGAGGGGAGCTTATTTGAGCACGCCGTCTGGGAACTAGGATGCACAAATGGTCGCCTTCGTGAGGGAAAGGCTGGAACAACGACCTACTAGTTGTCGCCCCCGGTCGGCGCGGATGCGTGTGCCGACCACGTGTTGGTATTTGATAAGCCTACAGAAATATTTATGATAATCCGCAAGCGAACGGATACTGGTGAGCATTTCACCCAGGAGAAGGTTTTAAATATCGAATCCACAGGGAGGATAATGTGAGGAATAACTGAGGCATATAACTAATCCCTGAGCATCAATCAAGGATGGGAGAGGATTAAGAGGTAAGAAGATTCCTATGGTTGTCTAGTTCTCATTCTTGTAAGTTATGTTGATATTGATCTTAAAGGGTCGTGCTCAAGGGATTAGTAAGGGCGAAACCTACTATTCCCCCAGCAGCATTGTCCTACGTGTCCTATCCAACGGGATGTGGAATCCAAAGGACTCAATGGTACTGTCACTACCAAGATCTACCACGCTCCGGAGGGTAGGGTGCATTCATAAGTAACTTCGATCTAGGCACCACACCTATACCTAAGTATACACCTCTAATCTATAGATTCCCATAGATTAAAGTACTCAAAGAGTTATGAACATTAAGATAAATACTAACACTGAAGATAATATGATACTTACTCAAATAAGAAGTTGATCCACCATAGAAGTCTCAGGATCAATTGTCATAAGCCATTGATCCCAGAGGTACAAGCGTAGAGGAGTCACCGACATGTCCGGTGCTTCCCCTTCTTCTCCTCCACTCACTCTTTTGCTCTCAAGAATAGATCTAGAACTCTAATTAAGTTCATTGGTCTAATCTCTCAACTTGATATTCACTCTTGATTAGATCTAATTAGATCTAATCTAATCTAGTTGTAATTGTATGTCTAATTAAGCTCTAATTACATGTCTAATTCTACTTCACTAATCCCGTAGAGAGAGTTGATCCTTTCAAGGGACCCCTCTACTACTAAGAGTTAATGAGATAGAATAAGATAGTAATGAATTAGGGTTTAACCCCCAGGGGGGGGGTCTTCTTATATAGGCCTTGGCGATGAACGTGAACCCTTGGATCAAACCGACCTTGGCAACGGTGTAGATGCAACCTCAATGTCGGTGATAAACCGACCTAGAAAGGAGAGGATGACATGTGGGACCCACCCGGCGGCCGCCCGGGGTGGTCATTGGCGGGCGCCCGGGCCATGGTGGGCCCATCTTTGTCGGCTCCTTCCCCGGTGTCTTCTGGTGTCTTCTAGAATGTTTTAGTCCACAATTAGGGTTGAGTTACTTCACGGTCAAGTCCCTTGTCATCATAGGTCTTGTATATTCCGGAACTTTCTCCATTATTCTCTGCATTTTTATGTTAAGTCCCCGAAAATATATAAATCACCAAAACTCGTGGAATTATGTTAGTTATACCCGTAGACTTATATTGATATTCAAATTAAGCCCTTATTTCATGTTAATTGACTAGTAATTTTATGCTATAACAGGTGTCAACAAGCTCCCCAAAGCTTACCTCTTGCTAGTCTCTTAGCAAGACACATTATATTAATCTACTTACTTGGATCGGAGTTGCTTTTGCAACACTATCACACCTTTAAAATACACATGCTTTCAAACAAAATTTCTCTCAAGATAGGAATAAAATTTTTGATAGCTTTTAACTTATATTACCTTTGACCATGGAGCTTATAGCTTTTTCTTAGATCTTGGGCAATTGAAAGATAGAACAATCAAATCAAGCACCATATCTCTATCTCTTTGTTCAACTGTCCTTCGGGAGTTTTTGCAAGTTTTCAAATAAAACTCAAAGTTCCTCAAGATGACTCTCTCTAATCTCTCATTTGTGGTATTTGTGGATCCTCTCTTAAGCAATAAGATAGTGTTTGCCTTACTCTCATAATATGTAACATTTTAGCTAAGGCAATAGCATACTATGCCTTTTTCTCTCTTACCTAATATCCAAGGCTTATATATCTGGGGCTTATAGGTAGGAGAAAAAATAATTTATTTTCTTACTAAGTATATATTGTAAATTCAAGCAATGGATCCAAAGATACAAGTCACACTGATCAAGTGGTGCATGTGTATGGTGGATAGATTATATATATGGTATAGAATGTAGTAAAGTATGTAGAATAGATGAGGGAAATCTTACTTTTGCTCCTTTTTGGAATTCTTCTCTCTCTTTTTTTTTTTTAATTTTATAGAGAACCTGGGTTGTATCTTTTCTTTTTTTTTTTTCAAGAGAGGTGGACTCTGCTGGCCCTCGACTTGTGTCCATTATTTCCTCTCTTATAAAGATGTGGGTTCTATCGACCCTCGGGCACTTGCCCATTTTTCATCTTTATTTTTTTTAGAGATGTGGGCTCTACTCGCCCTCGAACACTTCATTTTTCATCTCTTTTAGGGAGGTAGGCTCTACTCGCCCGTAGGACTTTTGTCTATTTTTCATCTCCCTTTTTTCTTTTTAAAGATACACAACCCAGATCTTTTTTTGCAATAACTTTTGAGAGGTATAAATGTAATGGAGCTTTTGTAAGATATTGGCTAGCAATGAATGAGTGGATGAGTATATATATATATATATATATATATATATATATATATATATATATATATATATATATATATATATATATATATATATATATATATATATATATATATATAGTGGGTGTATATGTGGTTAAGTAGAGTGGAATGTAGTGGAGTGTACATGATCAGCATGACAAGTTTCTAAGGGTCAACAAAGATTGAACAAACTCAATGCAAAGCAAGCATCCTATATATATTTTTTCAAAAGGTTTTCCTAATCTAATTAGCATGTATATATATGGCTGTGGTAGGAGGTTCACACTCTTGTCACATAGGAACTTATCATGTGCATTTTCAATTTTTGAAATATAAATCTCCAAAATCTAGTGTCACTAGGAGTAAGATCAATAGCAGCTCAGACTCTCATATATCATATCCGTCAATTACCTAGACTTTAGAGCAAGCAATTTGCAACCCATAGGTTTCAGGTTCAAGGTGAATCTCAAGTCAAAGTAGTTTTGCATTTTTAAGGCTCAAGAGAAATTAAGCTTGAAAGCTAGGTACTAAAAAGGAATTACGGTGAGCAACTATTCATCATTTCCATGCATGAGATTTTAGCT
This sequence comes from Hyparrhenia diplandra, assembly GCA_015847255.1. Classification (NCBI taxonomy): domain Eukaryota; kingdom Viridiplantae; phylum Streptophyta; class Magnoliopsida; order Poales; family Poaceae; genus Hyparrhenia; species Hyparrhenia diplandra. The sequence goes on along the minus strand of JADLZK010012417.1, from coordinate 36,098 downwards.
TCAGAGATTATTTTATGTAGGTGGAAAAGAAAAACTTCTTGTACACTCCTATTTATCTATTTATTCACACTCTAAAGATCACACTTCTACTAAAGACTTTTTAAATGACTTTACGAACTAGACTCTCGACAAAACTAAGCAAACCAAAATATTAACTAATAATAATAATAATATAGTAGTAGAGATACTTATCGTGATAACCGAGGGTGCTCTCCCCAAGCTGGATTGAAGTGTCATGTTTATTGATGTGGAAGTTGAGGTAGACAAAGTGACTATGAAGTCGGCCTATCATGTTTCTCTTCCTTGAAATCTGCTGAACTCAAATAAACAACAAAGCTAGTGGAACTTGATTAAAGCGTTAGTGGTTCGCCACATAGACTTCATGTGTCTAAATATTTTCAAGACCAGATAGAACTTCAACAAGATTTCTCTTCTAAATGTTTTTGGAGTTTTATAATTTTATATGCATGCAAAGAACTATAATGCAAATGCAACTAGATGAATGCATAATTATTTTTATGCCACCACGGTGGATACTTTTATGGGTTGTTACACGCCACAAAATTATTCACACGGGGCTTGAGAATTTTTCAATGCAATGCTAATGCTTAAATGTAAATATTCTAAAGGAAAAATGATTATGCAATGCAAGGAAATAAATATGCTAATGCAAGATGCAAAAAGATAAATATGATATGCAATTAAAGATGAAATGCTAAGAATTAAATATGGATAACTACCGAGTTACCTTTCGGCGAGGGTTCAATGTTTTGAGTCCTTTGAACAAGACTGCTTACCTTACTCACTCCTCAAGTGTATCATCTGATCTTGGTGACTGCGTCTCCTAAGATAATGGTCTCTGAGGATGGTATCACCCATGTTGCTTGCATGTCTCCTGGTTTGAAGTGAAGCTTTGATAGTGGAAGCGAGCAACATCTTGTTTAGTGTGCATGCTTTGTGGGTCAGGACATCTCCTTATAGAATTTTGAGAGAGTGAGACACTCCTCCACGATGTGCTTCAAGTATGTCCCTGTTTACAAAGATAAGGTAGAGATCAAGTGTATGGGCTCTGTTGGTGGGATAACACCAACGAACCAAAACTTTATTCATTCTTTCTCTAAACTTAGGCACATTAAACAAGGCAGATTTAATGTTTACTTGTTTCATTTATGATGAGGGTGAAAAGGTCATAAGATAGAGTGTCACGCCCTACTTTTAATGGGTTGTTAATCACACGTGTTTGCGCCAGGATCACGCCATAAACACGTCTATTAGTAACGGATAATGGTAAACAGAAATAATAGTAAACCAAGCTATAAAAATATAGAATGGAAAGGGATTTACATGGCGACTAAGGGTCACCCAAGCCGGGCTACAATATCAGAGTTGGCCAACCGAGAAGCGGTGGATTAACTACGACACTGTCCCGTACTCCACAGACAGACTCGTGCATGGATGAAATCTGGGCTTCAACGTCCTTCTCCTAAGCAAACACTTCTCGAACTCCTACGGTACGCTATCCTCTATCTCGTCGTTGATCTTACCTTCACAGGTGCTGATATCTATAAAAATAGAGGGGTGAGTACAAACGTACTCAGCAAGTCCCAACCAGGGGGTTGTAATTATTATGGGTTTGGGCCCTAGGAGAGTCTCTAAAACTGCTCTCGCTAGTTCTCGGGTTATCTCATGTCATCACTGCTGTCATGACACCACAGGTTAGTCATCATCGAAGTGTATATCTAATCATAGATGTTCAGGCCTAGCACTTGCCCATTCCAAGGACGTGGCTATTCGAATAGATTTAAATAACTCTACAGAGGTTGTACAAATTTCCCCACACGATAGGCGTTGTCTACCCATGGCCCATGGTTCGACAGGCCTAACGAGATTCCGTACCCGCTTGGATGCCTCCTAGGTATATCGGTATAATCCTCACCACGACTTCTCAGGGTTGGAAGGATAACACATCACCCAAGGATGACGCATTACCCTAGATAATATGGTGATACCAAATCACCCGCGGCTTTACAGGTAATACCTTATTACCCAACCTATACTGTCAACACCACACTCAATCATAACCATCAATATGTGCCTCTAGCACTGCGCCACTGCGCCCAAACACTTACGTGGAAGACCACTCAGCATCCACGCCAACCGGACCATGGGGCCACTCTCCCCATGTCTGCTCCCAATAGGTCGTTTGCCTACTCCGGCCACCTTGGCTCCAATTATACCTCAACCCAACGGGGTGTGGAATCAAGCCGCCCCATCCCGTGTGGTCAGGGCTGCGTAATATTATACTAGGTAGAAGGTCTATGAACCGGTCCTTAGGGGAGGCGAGTATCTCTCCGCGGGAACCCCTCGCGGCGATTCCCGACGTGGTATTTAGGCTCTACCAGACTACCACTACTCACCTCTTTTGTTGGTTAAGGTTCATTAGGCATTCTCTTGTTTCTCTTGAATACAACGTATGAGCGTAGATAACGTGGATGATTACGTCATCCGGCTTAGCTCCCTAGCTATGTTATCAGGCTCATACCACTATTTACTAATCCGATTATCATATCATCATTATTATCATCTCATTAATTAAGGTCATGATTAGGGGGTTAAGGACTTGCCTGGGAGGTTCTTACAAATTGGCACGGTGTCGGACGTCTCTAGCTTTCCTCGGACGGAAACTCCTATTCGGGTCGTCGAATCTACCTTACGTCTGACGATAAACCCTAGCTTGTACTATAGCACACGAAACAGACATAGAACATTGTGCTCGTTGACGCGGGCTCCTGTGCTCGTTGTGCTCGTTGACGCGGGCTCCTGTGCGCGTCGTCGTGCTCCCGGAGGGCTTGCGCTGTTGCTTTGTCGCTGGTCGCGGTCCGTACTCGTCCGGTGTAGGGTGGGGAACAGCGAGAGGTGCCGGCGGGGCCGACTTTGCTGTGCGGGCGGACGGTGATTTAAGGTGGACGACGACGGTGGGTCCCGGCTGTCGATGGAAGAGTGGAGAGGAGGCAGCGTGGGCTCGGTCTTTGGGCTTGGTTTCCGGTTGGGCTGGTTGACTCAGCTGGGCCAGCCATTTTATGAGAAGAGAAAGAGGGAAGAAGGGAGAGCACCACTGGCCGGGCGTATGAGGAGGGAGAGGGAGTTGGGCCCGAGAGCCCCTGTTCTAATTCCCTTCCCTTTTCTATTTCTTTCTCTTTCTTTCTTATTTTCCTTCCCCAATTATTTTAGGTGTGTAAATATGCATTTATGTATATATTACAATTATTTATACAAGTACATGTATATCCTCATGACTTTCATACTTGAGAATATCTATAATTGTACTCATGTAAATATGCATATATACATAATTATGTGCTCACACCTTGTCCCCAATTCTATTAATTCATGTGTAGTGTATACTGGATGTATAAATATTTTCCCAAGCATACTTATATTCTCATAACTTATTTGTCGAGAATATTTATTAAGAATGCTTAGTAAAAATATTCACATATATATTTTTTGTACACATGCGCGTTGATATTTTATTCCCGAGAGAAAGTTTGTAAATCATTTCTCATGCATTTACTTCCACAAGAAAAATCTAGAACTTACCTTGCATCATTGGCCATCATAAAGTTCAACAAGCAAAGACAAGATTTCCTATTTCTAAATGGTGAGATTTTTTGAAATGCGGGGTTTTCAAAACGGGGTTTTGGTCTTGGCGAGAAAAATAAATCAAATTTTAGTTATAATTAGAAAAAGTTCAAATTTTTAGTGAATTTTAAAATGATGCAAAAACACGGGTGTTACATAGAGCATCAATGGGTTAATGATTATGACTATCTTGCAAAGCGGGATGAGCAACATTTTAATTCACATGAATGGTGGCTATGATATCAAGAGAGTGATTGTTAGGAACAAAGAACTAAACATGTGAAACTAAACAGGGATGGATAAAGTTAACTCTAACATGTTTGATTCTTTATTTATGAGCATGCCAAAATTAGGGAAAAGCTTAGTTAATGATAGCTTACCTCAAGATGTTACCTTTTATTGGAGTGTGACTGCATTGTAACAACTTGTGGTGGTTATTACCTTTTGCTTGGAGCTTTCCTCATTTGGCCTTTTGTATATCTTGCTCCTAACTTGTTTCCTTTTATTGCATCATCCTTTCTTTCTTCTCTCATTTGAATTATGTAGGACCTTCTTGCTCCTCTCATGATTTTATTCTGCAGTATTAATTGACAGCACATACCCGAAGGAATATACAAGTAATAACAAGAATAGTGTTGTCACAGAGCTAAAGGTCACTTTCTATGCTAGAAAAGTTTAGTTGAAGATTTTAGCATAGATCATTTATATCATTTTTCACCTTACTCTTCTAAAGGAATGATTTTATGAAATCTTAAGTTTGATTTTCATGTATCGAAATCATTCGAACTTGAAGAAAAGAATAATAGGGAATAGAGAGGTTGCAAACCAGCGTGTGGAGTGAGGGGGCATGTAAAGAAGAAGAGCACAGTTGGGTTATCTTTGGTGGAATTGGTCTTCTTCTTCCATATGCCAATCACTCTTTCACCCTTGAGCAAGTGCTTTTCATTTATAGACTCTATTTGTGGCACTCCTCTTCTTCATCTTAAGTATGGTGGTTTAGTTCGCGAGGTTCATTTCATTCTATGAATAGACTTAGCATAATCCTTTCCTGCAAAATGTCAATGGACACATACCCGAGGGAATACAACATGGTTAAAGAAGGGGTTGTTACCCAAGGTTCATATGATCCAATCTATGCTAACGAAAAAGTGGTTCTTTGATTACCTTAGCACGCATTTTTATTTATTCATGTTTTATATTTTAATTATGGTTGCACTCTTAACATGTGGATCAAGGCAAAGGTAACTTACAACAAAGGACAGAGTGAAACTTACAATTCTTCCATAAATGAGCCGTGTCCTTTGCACAATGTTGGGATTCATCATATGCCTTGCTTCATCTCGATCCGAGTTCATCTCTGGATATCCCCCAAGCTTGTTTGAGAGCTTTTCTTTCTGCAGGGGTTAGTCTAAAAATATACCAATGTCTACACAAGTAATATTTAGTTCAATAAACAAACTAGACACCATGTCCAATTTAATTAAGGGAGGCATTTTAACCTAAGCACCACGCTTAATTTAAAAGCCTTTGGAAGTGTGTGTCACCAAAACTTCCAAACCAAAGCATACTACGGCAAACAAGGGTGATGTGAAAGCTTTATAGAGATTTACTCAAGTGAAGATGAAATAGTGTAGCAACTTGAGCATGTATTAAAAGTAGCAATAACCAATGTAAGGTAGCAACATGGCAAAAATTATATGAGTGATTCAATGTTGCTCAATAATAAGGTTAGACATACCTTTATATTGTCATCCTTCGTTTTCTTTGCTCTTGACCTGTAATGGTTAGTAACAAAAATACCCGAAGGAATATTCTCATAATTATATCTCTATGCTCACTACACAAGGGGGTGTTATAGCAAAAGATCTATACTTATATTACTCCCCCTAGAGTGCTTGTTTTAGGATAAAAGGCTTGTCCTTGGGAAACCTTCAAAGATGATTCAAGATGATGAAGAGGTTTTCCCTTAAATTACCAATCTCAACTATCAAGCCAATAAGATCAACAACCACCCTTTCTAAAATATTATAAACAATTATCTCAAGGGAGTTTGAAATCTTATAAGTGGCTAGATTAGAGATGGCAATTAATTCAGGAGTTTGCTCACATGAGCAAGGATTGGATAGAATATTTAGGATGTAATTCCTATGCTCATGGATGTTCTCCAACTATGGATAATGCTCTTTCTGGTCTTCCATAGATCCTTCATGATATCTATACTTGGACTTTCTAAGATCATAGGTAGACTCAAGAAAAAGAACACTAGAGGATTCATTGGGGTCAAGGATGAGGTTAAATATGGTTTGGATAAGTTATCTAGTCTGAAATAGAAGGGGAGAAGATGTGAATGGATTCTAGATAGTTTTGCTCTCCTTCTATGACATTATTAGATATGCCATCCTTGGGCTCCCAACGTCCTTTGTAAGAATAAGGATACTTTCTAAGAGACTCTTCTCTAAGAGGATTTGGTTTATAGGTACTTAAAGATCTCTTGTGAAGCTAGAAGTTTGTCTCCCAAAATCATCACCATAAAAGATTCAAGAGTAGAATTACTTCTTCCCTTGGAGAGGTTTAGAGTATTGATGATTTAGGATTGGTAGCTAATCAAAGGATTGGAAAGTTTATGATCTGGCTATCAAAAACTTCTTTTATGGTCTAGAGGATAATTCCTTTTCTTTCTTTGGGTGTTCATGGTAAATTCTAAGGAAAAGATTATACCCGCTGAGTTTGTCAAGGACAAACCTTGCTTAGAAAAGGAAAGAAAAGTTCCTCTAGAAAATCGCATGATGGTCATGCGAACAACTTTTCTAGGATGAGATCCAAATACATTTTCCTTTGTAAAGGATAGGATGTGGCCTGAGGTTAACTTCAGAATTCTCTTCCTATAATGGGTTATTTCATGATCATTTTGCTCAACCGTAGACACAGTTCAAAGCCAAAGGGTAGGATAGGTTCTATAGATTCTAGTGGCCTGAACTTGTGTTTATGGATGCAGTATAAAGATAGGTGTGGAATCCGAGGATCCCAAAAAGATATAAAAAGAAAAGAAAATATAAAAAGAAAGACTACACTAAGATATGGTACAAGATTAGTTATGCTCAATGTTTTCTCAGCAATTATTCCTCCCCGGCAACGGCGCCAGAAATGCTTGTTGGTATTTGATAAGCCTACAGAAATATTTATGATAATCCGCAAGCGAACGGATACTGGTGAGCATTTCACCCAGGAGAGGGTTTTAAATATCGAATCCACAGGGAGGATAATGTGAGGAATAACTGAGGCATATAACTAATCCCTGAGCATCAATCAAGGATGGGAGAGGATTAAGAGGTAAGAAGATTCCTATGGTTGTCTAGTTCTCATTCTTGTAAGTTATGTTGATATTGATCTTAAAGGGTCGTGCTCAAGGGATTAGTAAGGGCGAAACTTACTATTCCCCCAGCAACATTGTCCTACGTGTCCTATCCAACGGGATGTGGAATCCAAAGGACTCAATGATACTGTCACTACCAAGATCTACCACGCTCCGGAAGGTAGGGTGCATTCATAAGTAACTTCGATCTAGGCACCACGCCTATACCTAAGTATACACCTCTAATCTATAGATTCCCATAGATTAAAGTACTCAAAGAATTATGAACATTAAGATAAATACTAACACTGAAGATAAAATGATACTTACTCAAATAAGAAGTTGATCCACCATAGAAGTCTCAGGATCAATTGTCATAAGCCATTGATCCCAGAGGTACAAGCGTAGAGGAGTCACCGACATGTCCGGTGCTTCCCCTTCTTCTCCTCCACTCACTCTTTTGCTCTCAAGAATAGATCTAGAACTCTAATTAAGTTCATTGGTCTAATCTCTCAACTTGATATTCACTCTTGATTAGATCAATTAGATCTAATCTAATCTAGTTGTAATTGTATGTCTAATTAAATAAAATGAAAGAACATTTCATATATAACATAAAAAATGTGAAGATACTATTCAAGTACTATAGTGTCCTGAAATAGCGTGTCATGTGCCAAAAAGAGGAGGCCCAAAAGGGGTTGTCACAACCCTAAAAGGCCGGCCTAGCACCCCAGAAGGGGACAGGCCGTGCGCGCGCGTCTCCCTGGTTGCCGCCGCCCGCCGCTACATGCCGTCATCGCGTCGTTTGCTTCCTCGTTAAGTAATATTATTTAGGGATAAGATAGAAATAGATTAGAAAATAAAGAGAGATCTACTTCTCATGCAAGTCTTCCCAGAACTATAAATACAAGGGAGATGTAATCAGTTGGATCAAGAAGAATAATAAAGGGGTAACTCCCAACGGCTTCACTCTCGGCCCTAGGCTCTCTCTCTCTCTCTCTCTCTCCCTCTCTTCCCTCGCGCTTGCGTGCGTCGCCGCCCCACACCGCCGCCCTCACGTCACGCCGCCCCGTCGTCATGTGCGCCACGCGCGGGGGCGCCCAGCGCGCCGTTGCCCTCGCCGTCCCCACTCGTCGCCACCCGAGCCGCTGTATGTCATCATCGTCATCTCCTACCTCATTGTTCTTCCTCGCCCTATGTCACCCACGCCATCGCGCCGCCGATCACGCCCCGGTCACCATCACCACCGCCTCCAACGCCGCCGCCGCTTCCTACCCTACCCGCGCCGTCGTCCCCCCCCGGCCCCAAGAGCCGGCGCCGCCCGCCATCACCGTCGCCCCCTCCGCCACCGCCGCCCGAGAAGCCGCCATCGACGTGTCACGGCCGGCCCAATCTAACCGGGCCGGCGTGATAGCCGGTATCCGGAGACCGGGGCGACTCCCACCACCGATGGCTTCCAACGACCACTACCCCAGCGCATGGACAATCGCGTTCATGGAGGAGCTCCGCAGAATCTTTGACGACTATGTGCAGGCTGTAACAGCACGCTGTACAACAAGCTGCCACGGACAACAACAAGGTCGTCCTCCACATCTAGGACGAACTGGTGGCCACAACAGCAGCAACACCGCAGCTTGTGGCCTTGCTGTCCGATGTACGCGCCCCCGACGTCATCTCTGCCATCGACGACGCCCCTGCCATGGGTGCCACCGAAGGCGACGTCGCTCCCACAGACGCCGTCTACGTCACCCTCTCCAAAATCAGCGACGCTACAAGCAACGAGTACGCATTCCCCAAGGATGCACCCGCCGTCGCAGCTCAGTTCAGATAGATCAGGAGGCTGACACCGACGTCCACCAGCAGCTCGATGAAAAGCCTACTGTTGGTATACCTTATAGCATAAAATATAGAGGTTTTAAAACGAAAATAAGGCCTTAAAATGAATATCAACATAGTACGGGGGCTTAACTAACATGTTTCCACTAGTTTTGGTGATTTATATATTTTTGAGGGATTAAATAGAAAATACCCAAGAGTTTGCAAGCCCTACGACATAAAGACGTATCCGTGACGTAAACCAACGTGGAACCTACACTAGAACATTCCGGAAGAGACCGAGAGCACCGGAAGGAAGGTGGGCCCCACACTGCCGAGGGGCGGCGGCCGGCCGCAAAGCCGAACGGCGGCGGCGCGGCCGTGGCCCCCCCGTCGACCTCCCAATCTAGGTCGGTTCACTACCGCCTATGAGGAGTAATCTAGTCCATCCATCAAGGTCGGTTTGATCCAAGGGTCATGCTGTGTGCATCCTCTCGGGCTATATAACAAGACCCCCCGCCCCGGTGAAACCCTAATTCATTCTCATTCATTCAAGTCATCCAACTCCAAGTCAAGACCCTAAGCCCTAGTTCCACCATAACCGAGAGCAATAGCTATCTAGGCTAGTTCTAGAGGAAGTCAAATCTTGTCTTGAATCCCGATCGTCAAGAAGTAATGGGAGCAACAACTTCGCGTGGCTTCTCTCTTGTATTCATTATTGTAAGTATTTAGTTAGAATACAATTGCTATGACATTATTCTATTTAATGATTATATTCTTATTTATATGTTTCCATGCTTATTATGATTATATATTTAGTTTAGTATGTTGGTCTTTATATTCAAGCATGGAGTCGTATAGCGCTCATGTAGCAAGCTACTATGTGGGTGGTCGACAATGTGTAAACGTGGTGTTTATACAACGTTTGCTGCGACATCACCGTATATTATTCTCGGAAGTGTGGTAGATCGTGGATGTGATACTCTCATTGAGTCCTTTGGAGTCCACCCCCCGAATATAGGGCTAGTTGAACTTTGTTACTATGGTTGGTTGGTTTTGTTCTTAATCTTCCTTAGTAATATTCACCATGTGTAGATATGATGCTTTTATACGATGATGACTAGATGTATTGCACTAATTGTAGTATGCATTGACATATATTTAGGAGTAACTTAGGGATATTCCATCCTAGTCTACCTATACTATGATATTTAGCCAGTTATGACACCAACTAGTGGCATACCATTATCTTTGACTTGGGATGTTATTATCATTATCATTATTATTATTTATCATTATTTATCTTTACCTTGTGACTTACCTAGTTTGAGTTTAGTATGATGCATATGGTCCACTCTACATTACACCACCGCAAGTGAATCAATATTAAATCATCAACCTACCCATAGCCACCCCCTCCTTTTTTTGGTAGAATATAAAAAACGATACCTAGGATAGAATCACGGTGAGATGCTACAATAGGGTAATTCTATCTCGTGGCGCTTGCGGTCGATACGAAATTATAATATTATTGCAAGAGTCCAAGTGACATATAAAGAATATTCGTTCACACATTTCTTTAGCGTTGTGAGCTAGGGTGACAGATTAGTTTCATAGGCAATGCTAGAATGTGTGGTACAGCTTTTGTGCCTATCATGGTGAGATTAACTCCACCATCGATAATGTTGCGAAGTCATAAACCATAACTAATTCCGTCTAACTTTACTAACTTCCCGCATTGCTTTTAGTGGAATGTGAGATTAACTCCACATCCAAGCTAACTTATTAGATAGATACCATTTATACATTTCTAGCGCCGTCCTAGATGTGGATCGCATTAGAGATGTCAACACCTACTCAACTAGGCCAACGTCATGAGGCTCCATCAATGGCACGTATAAGTTTCCCCATTACTAGAAACGTCTCCCTTGACACCGGGAAAGCCAGGAGAACCCACACGGCTACCATCAGCAGCAACTCAACGACGTCGCTCGATGTCGAAGCCGACGTCACCAACTCCAACCCCGACGTCCTTGACATCGACAACACCTACACGGGCGCCCCCAAAAACATCAACAACGACCACGACGTCGTCAACCATAACGTCCTCCGCATCAATGACATCGAGAACGTCTTCATCAACATGGGCAACACAACGACGTCACCCGATGTTCTCCCCGATGTCGCCGACCTCAGCCTCGACGCACTGGACATCGCCAATGCCATGCCTACCATGAACAGCAACAACATCGCTCGGCCTACACCACCATCACCAATGATTCTGCCAAGAGGAACGCCAGCAACTCCGACATCCTCGAAGTCACCATCGATGTCGACAACCACGATGTTCCCACCATAGGTGCCGCTACAGATGAGAACACCGACGCTCCCCCAGGCGCCACTAGAGAGACGGTCGTTCACTCGCCGACCATCAACGACAAGGTCAATCCGCCAACCCCGCTGGGCCTGTCAACATCCACAATGGCGGAGAACACAATCAGGCAAGCTGCGTATCTGTTCGCTGCTTCAACACTTGCAAGTGCATTGTGGGCACCCTCACTCCCAACAATCGGACCCCTGATGCAACCGACGCCAGCACCGGCACAGAAGGCACCACCATCAGCACCACGACAACGGAACATCGGCTCCACCAGAGACTCGAGGTATGACGCTATCCACCTGATAATAGTGGTACTTCTCTGGTTCATCTGCATGCCAAGCAACGTGCCACTTGAGGACGGAAATAGCTATACACGATGCCTTCCTTGCCACTTCAAGTTGCCAAGCTACGTCGACACTACCAGCAACCGCGGGCAACCTCGATAGGGTTACGACATGATCAACTTGATCTACGCTCTCGACACGGGACAAGCCACGTACGACTACATCAGCACCTCTGAGTTCGCCAATGGAATTCATGCCATGCCGCGGGACACACTATAGTGGGAGGCGCCCCGCACAATGGACGTCGTGATTCAACTCGCTCGTCTCTTCGACGCTCCTGCCTACTATAAGGTCTTCAGCAAGCTTCGACTTGTGAGCTTCATCGACAACGACATGAGGTACATGTCACCCGCATCAACCCCCTACCTTGTCAACCTCGTCCCTACCTCGGAGAAAGAGCACCAGATTGGGCGCTGCACGACATGATTGGCATCCACACCTCGACGACCAAACCATCCACGCACCGTCCATTCATCTACGAGTTCAATGACTACTTCGGCTACAATAGCTTCGACATCAACTTCAACGACGACACCACCTTCATCAACAACTTCAATGAGAAGACGGGCCCCCTCAAGCAAAGCTATGGCCCAAACAACACGTTTTCCCAGCTCGTCGCCTTTGCACTAGCAGGTGGATTAGGCGATGCCTGGACGCGCCGCCTCATCGAACGGTGGGGAAATGTCATGTGCCAAAAAGAGGAGGCCCAAAAGGGGTTGTCACAACCCTAAAAGGCCGGCCCAACAGCCCGGGAAGGGGCAAGCCGCGTCGTCTTGCGCGCCTCCGTGACGCCGCCGCCCGCCGCTACCTGCCGTCATCGCGTCGTTTGCTTCCTCGTTAAGTAATATTATTTAGGGATAAGATAGAAATAGATTAGGAAATAAAGAGAGATCTACTTCTCATGCAAGTCTTCCCAGGACTATAAATACAAGGGAGATGTAATCGGTTGGATCAAGAAGAAAAATAAAGGGGTAACTCCCAACGGCTTCACTCTCGGCCCTAGGCTCTCTCTCTCCCTCTCTCCTCTCGCTCGGTAGCGTCGCCGCCCTCGACGTCCCATTGGTCGCCGCCCGGAGCCGCTGTATGTCATCATCGTCATCTCCTACCTCGCTGTTCTTTCTCGGCCCTCGTCATCCACGCCATCACGCCGCCCGATCGCCGCCCCGGCCACCATCGGCACCGCCTCAACGCCCGCCGCCGCTTCCTACCCTACCAGCCGCCGTCGTCCCAAACCGGCCCCAAGGGCCGGCGCCGCCGCCATCACCGTCGCCGCCGCCGCCCCCTCCTTCGCCGCCGCCCGGAAGCTACCGTCGACGTGTCACGGCCGGCCCAATCTAACCGGTGCGTGACATATAGCGCTTCAAGTTTAGAACAAATATACTTCGGTGGATGTTCTAATAACTATAAATTGCATTATGAGTTCTAATAAGCTTACATAGACAAATGTAATGTTTAAGGAAAACACAAAAGCAACTTTCAAAATGATGAATATATGTCATCATAAGTCTAGAACATGCGTGCATGCCTCTCTCAGTTCAAGATGCAGCCTCATCCAAATATTGAAGCTGAACAAAGGACCGATAGTAGGTGAGCAGAGCAGCATGGCTGAGAGCTTGAGATCATTATGCAATTGCCATAACCTGCAGTTCTAATATTGTCACACGAACAACTTGGAAATAGGTGTATGATGAGTCCTTGATGTTGTAACACAAAATAGAGACTTATTGGTAGTTGAAAAGTAATCAAAGAATCGCAGTTGAATTGGGGCCATACATTGAGTAAGTACGGAAAAAGCTACTTTACCGTTTTGACTAATTGGATCATTCCAAATGGCCAAGCATGTACAATGTTATCATGTTTCACTCCTCCCAGCTGCAGCCCACACGAACAATGAAACACTGCTTGCATGCTCACAGGGCCTGCAATTACTACATACATTTACTGCAAATGTTGTTATAAAGAAAAAGATTAGGGAAAATTGAGATGTAAAAACTCGAGGAACTCCAAACAAGCATTTTTCCGGGTTCAACTTAACTCCCTTCTTGTTTAGGCACTCAAAGGTAGCCGTTAAGTCGCCTACCAAGTCTGATGTCTTCTTGGATTTGACCACAATGTCATCCACGTAGGTCTCAACGATTTCTCCGATTAGTTTACTGAATACATGTTGCATGCATCATTGGTAGGTTTCCTCTGTGATCCTCAGCCCAAAGGGCATGGTGAGGTAGCAGTACATTCCGAATGGCATGATGAAAGAAGTTGCGAGCTGGTCGCACTCTTTCATTTTTATTTGATGGTAGCCGGAGTATGCATCAAGGAAAGACAGTGTTTCACAACCCGTAGTGGAATCAACAATTTGATCGATTCGAGGCTAAGGAAAAGGAAGTTTAGGGCATGCTTTATTAAGACTAGAGTAGTCAATGCACATCCTCCACTTCCCATTCTTTTTCTCTACTAGTACAGGGTTTGCTAGCCACTCGGGGTGGAAAACCCCCTTGATGAACCCGGCTGCCATTAGCTTCTGGATCTCCTCCCAATGATCTTGCGCTTGGCGTCATCAAACCATCGCAAATGCTACATCACGGGCTTAGAGCCGGCTTGGATGTCTAGGGAGTGCTCGTTGACATCCCTTGGTATGCCTAGCATGTTCGAGGGATTCTATGCAAACTTGCTGGCGTTTGCGCGGAGAAAGTCGACGAGCACTGCTTCCTATTTCAGGTTGAGCTCTGAGCTAATGGTCGTCAGCCTCATGCCTGAGCGCTTGGGGTCGAGCGGAACGGTCTTCGTAGCCTTGGAGGGCTCAAAGCTACCGGCGTGGCGCTTAGCCTCGGGCTTGCCACAAATCTGGTCGAAGCTCTTGGAGACGTCGGCAACGAGGGTCTCGGCCAAGATCTGGGCCTCGGCATACTCCACGCATTCAACATCACATTCGTGCGCATGGCGGTACGTTGGGCCTGTGGTGATGACCCCCTTGGGCCCTGGCATCTTCAGCTTGAGGTAGGTGTAGTTCGGGACGGCCATGAACTTGGCGTAGCATGGCCGACCGAGCACCGCATGATATACCCCTCAGAAGCCGAGGACCTCAATGGTCAGAGTCTCCCTACGAAAATTCAAGGGGTGCCAAAGCAGACCGAGAGGTCAATCTGCCTGAGGGGCTTGACTTGCTTCCCAAGGACTATGTCGTTAAAGGCTGGCCTCCCTCGGCAGATCTTGGACTTGTCGATCTTGAGAAGGTCGAGGTTATATAAGGTTGAGGCTGCTCCCTCCGTCCATAAGGACCTTTGTTAACCTCACGTTGCCGATGACTGGATCAACCACGAGCGGGTAAGCCCCGGGCTCGGGATGTGGTGAGGATGGTCCGTCTGGTCGAATGTGATGGCCTGATCTGACCATTTGCGGAGCTTGGGGGTCGACGGCTCTACCGCAAAGACTTTTCGATGCTCCTTCTTCCGCTGTCGAGGGGTTATGTTGCTTGTCTTTTCCCCAAAGATCACGAAACAGTTGTCGATCCTCGGGAATTTCCCGTCATCCTTGGCTCCCCCCTCGAGCTCCTTGTTTTCCTCTTCCTCTTTAGGAATGTCCCCAAGCTTGTTGAATTACTACTTTCGAAGGGTCTTGCATTCTTCGAGGGTGTGCTTGATAAGAAACTTGTGGCTGGGGCATGGATTTTTAAGCATGTCATCAAACGTCCCAGGGGGAGCCCGAGGCCCCTTCCGGTCCACCACAGTGACAAGGTCCTCATCGGCGTCATCGAGGGCTAGGCCCTTGCTCCTTCTGCCCTTGTGTATGGTCCTAGATGGCTAGAGGGGGGGTGAATAGCCTATAGAATTTTCTACAAGCTCAACTTGACAAACCGATTAGTATAACAAAAGGCGTAAAAGTGGTTTGCACTAGCTCTAGTGGTCTTGCAAGCCTCCTAGTGACAAGTCTAAATATAACTATGATCTCTATGTCACTCAATTGCTATGTCACTACTCTAACTAGTGAAATATCCTAAATATGATCCTTAGGCTAGCAAGAACAACTAAACAAGCAAAGCTAGCTCTCTACACAATATAAGTTAGGAAAGTAAATGCAAGAGATAGAGCTCGATATACCAACGTGTAGAGGCAATGAACCAATCACCGATGTCGAGGATGAACAACTAAACACAATACGATGATGAGCCAATCACCAAGACAAGAGACACGTCGATGTATTGACCCGGAGTTCACTTGTACACCGACAAGCTAGTCTCCGGTTGTGCCGACCAACACAAGGATGGTGCTTGAGCTAGGCGATGCACCTTCTATCCCCAAGCCACCACTCACAAGTGAGGTACCCATGACACGAGCAGTGTATTACTTGCAACTTCGTCTTCCCGACGAGGAATGCGTGATCCTCTTTACAATCAACCAGAGGTGGCCAAGAACAATCACCTTCTCTTGCCAACGCCTCCACCAATTCACCAAGCCGGCTAGGAGTGGTGTGTCCAAGAGAAACGGAAACCAACCGGCTCACAACGATCCCCAAGTGCCTCTAGATGCAAGAACTCGATGCAAATGCACTTGGAACTCCTCTTCTCTCAAGAATGAAGCTCACAATCAAGAATGAGAGAGGGGAGGGCTTGTTGCTCAGCTCTAGGAAGTTAGGAGTGATTCAAATGACCAAGAGAGAGAGAGCACAAGCCAGCCAACCATGTATATATAGCCCCCATTACGAAATCCAACCATTGGGCGACAAAACATAGTTTTTATGGGCCGGCCGGACGCTTGACCGGACCCGCCGCTGAGTCCGGCCGATGGGTCCGGCCGGAATCCGACAAGCCAGCCGACATGCTCCCGAGTGCGCGTCGGTCACCAGTGGTGCGTCCGGTCAAGAGTCCAGTGCATGAGTCCGGCCGATCTCCAACAAAGAGCCGAAAAACATGCTTACTAGAACTTGACTGGAAGCACCGACCGGACCGTCCAGTCGGATCTCGTGCGTCCGGTCATGAGTTTGGTCACCGAGTCCGGTCACCACTGAGCAGCGAAAATCCGTCATTTCTCCATCGCCTTTGCTTCGACATGCTACCCAACAAGTAAACCAAATTGAGCACGAGGGCTAGCATGTTTTCACCACCACGATGCATCCAGCACAGAAAATAGACATTTCATTTTCTCAAAAGCACTGATCTCAACCCTGCAAACCATCACCGCCTTCGTAAATGTGCCAACACCACCACGTGTTCATCACCATGTGCTCGTGTGTTAGCATCTTCACAATCAATTTCGAAGGTCGGGTTAGCTCTCTAGGTTAGAATGCATGATATGAATTTTGAACCTAAAGGCACTGGAGGACCGATATGTATGATAAGTTTCCCCTCTTTATAGTACGGCTTATCCATCCTATAATCACTGACACCCTCTCTGGTGTCTTGAGTGTAAAATCAAAAGGCCCTATGGTTATACCTTTGCCTTGAGCCCATTTGATCTCCAAACATCTCCAAGTTGGACACTTGATCATCTTTTGGATCACCTTGATCCATCCTCCATGATCACCATGCTCCAAGCTTGGCACGACCAATCTCTAATCTAGTCAAACACTTATCATCGAGAGATTAGTCCTTAGGTGTCACTAATTATCCAAAACCAAACTAGAGATCTTCACCTTGTTCTTCTTCTTCTTCTTCTAGGGCTCCTGTGGGTTAGAGCCCTCGGCCTCGTCCTCCTTTCGGTTCCCCTTGCCAGAGCCTTGATTGCATAGGGCTCCGACGGCCTCCTCGCCACTGGCGAACTTAGTGGGCTGATTTCTGCCGGTAGTTCCGGAGGTCCTAGGAGTTCTCGGGGCGCAGGTAGGTGCCTTGGAAATTGCCTCGGAATACCTTCTTAGGTCTGCCCAGTTTGCGATCAGGTTGGGCGGTAGGTGCTCGAGCCATGCCCGTGCTGACTCGGATAAGTAGAGTGGTAGGTTCCGGATGATGACCTTGTCATCATGGGCACCCGCAAACTGGCACGCCAGTCGGTAGTCCGCTAGCCACACCTCGGGGCTTGTCTCACCGGTGTACTTCTCGATGAGGTTCGGAGGACGGAAGCATGCCGGGAGCGGCGCCCGCCCGATCTCCCCGGTGAAGACCTACGGCCCTGGGGGATCTGGGGAGTGACCGTGCTCGTCACGGCGCCCTCGGCGTTGCTCGATTTCCTCCATGAGCTCAGGTGCTCGGCGGTCATCCCGCCGACCTTGGCCTGGGCGATTGTCCTCAATGCGCTCCCGGCGTCCCGGTTCTTTGCGATTGTCGACCAGGCGTTCCACGATGGGGCGCCCCCGGGTGCTCGGCTTTGTCCCGGTTCGGCAGAGGCGTGCCTGCTTCGCATCGGCTCCTCTTGGCGCCTCGAGGAGGTTGCTTGGTCGTGGAAGGCCGAGCTCTCGGCCTGCTGGATGGCTGCTTTATCAAGGAGCTCTTTGAGTCCATCTCTGACCCTCCTGCCCTTGGTGGTTGATGGCTCGAGCATTTCCCGAACGAGCATTGCGACGGTGGCTACGTTATCACTCACGCGGTTGAAAGGGCCTACCCCTCTCGGCGTGGGAGATACGTTTCCGGTCTTGGCCCGACCGCTTGGGGCGCTCGGCTCGCCGCTGGTTACGATCCCGTCGTGCACGTTCCTCGGGATGGTCGATCCAACCGTAGCAGCCGCGCAGCTTCCTCTTGGAGCCGTGGCTGAAGGTCCTGAAGTTGTGCATCCTGTCTGGCCGGAGCGGCGACCGGTCGGACTGGCACGGACACCGCCGGTGCTGGGGAAGGGACTCGCATTGGCGGTCTATCTACTTCGTCGTCGTGGTCAGTATCCTCCCCAACATCCGAGACATGTCCATCGAGGACTTCCACATTGTAGCATTCCTCAGTAGGATCATGGTAATCATCAACATAATCATAGTCTGGGTAACCAAACGTAAAGATCGCGTTGGAGCATAACCCTAGGCGGGTGTGTTCGCCGTGGATTTCCCGGAAGAAGGCACCGATCGTCCCAGCTTTGGGAGGCTCCACGGGTCCTCGGCGAAGCAGCTCGCCGTAGTCCGAGCTGGTTCCCCTGGGGTAGTAGTCGCGCGCCGCCAGGATTTGCTCACCCGCCTCGCCCTCCGTCGGTGTTGCGGGCCTGCTGGTGTTTTGGTGGACACCTCCGGATGCCGGCGCGTCAGATGCCGGGAGGAGGTCGAAGATGCAGTTGCGCCTCGAGCGCCGGCGGGGACGCTTCGTCTTCTTCATGCAGCGGCCATGGTGGCCGGTGCGCCTCTCCAAGGAGAGGAACAGATCGTTCGCCGACTCGGTCGGGAGGCAGATCATTTTGTAGTCGTGGCCGAGCACCACGAACTCCGCACCGCCGAACTACGCCAATAAGCCCCTGGCGTAGCTCGTGCTCCGGAGAACAAGGTGGAAACGAGGGAGGAACCGCCATCCGGCTTGATCTGGGATGCAGTTTACGCACAACGCTCCCCTACCTGGCACGCCAACTGTCGGTGTTTTGAGGAATGGGGTATCCCAAGGACCGACAATAAATTTATAGGTCGTGGCGCTCCCAACCGGATGGCATGCATGAGCTGAACATGGGGGATTTATCCTGGTTCAGGCCATGGGGCCCTACATCCAGCAATGTGTCGATTTTTATTATCTCGCACCAAAGTGCACTTCAATCGAAGCGTTTACAAGTAGCGATGAGGGGAGAGGTAGGCCTTCAACCCCTTGGTTACTGCGTATAAGTGTGAAAACCTAGAAGAGTCGATCCCTGCTAACGGACCATTACTCTTCCTTTTATAGTGGGAAGGAAAGTAATGGCGTTACATTACGAGTCAAATGCTAGTGCTAATGTGTCGATTGTCTCGGATGATCCAGCTGGAGTATGGAGTCATAGACGCATGTCTTCAAGCCTTCAGTGTACGTGTCTACCAGCCGGAGGAGGAGCCGAGGACCTGAGGGGGGAGGGGTCCTTTGAGTCCTGTTCAGGGTGAGCTTCTCTTGGAGGTGTCGCGGTGGCGTGTCAAAACCTCGAGGGCTATTGGAGACGTGTCAGGGAGACGTAGCGTTGGAAGGTGAATAGTACCGGCGTCGTTCCCTGTGCCAGGTGGCGTGTTAAGTAACCCGCCACTTTATGTCCCATCAACAGGGTACGCGAGGAGATAACGGGGTAGGCGAATCGTCAGGCAATCGATTGCCCTGACACTGTGACAAGTGAGGCACTAGCATTAAATGCAGTTGCCCCCCACTACACGGCCGAAGTCTCCAATGTCTGAGGATATCCTGCCCTCGGCGAGGCAGAGACGGTGCGCCCGGGGACCTCCAGTCCTCGGGTGAGGCGGAGACGGCTCTCCCGGGGCCTCCTGCCCTCGGGCTAGGCGGAGACATGGTGTTTGTGGGGATGCTTGGTCAGGACCCCCTCAGATGGAGTAAAAATAGGTCTCGTGTGTGGTGACCGATGTCAAGCCTGGTATGATTGTTATCCTTGGTCCTTCTCCACACTCTTGATGACTCCAACAACACTCGTGATGGACCCTTTTTATGCTTCCCTGGGCCGTTGTGGGCCAACCTGTGGCTAGCAGGCCCATGTGTTGGTTGGTGTCTTTGACCCGTTTGGTTGAGTGTTTGTAGATGGGCCGTCGTGGGTCAAGTCGTAGGCCGAAAGGTGACATGCTTGTCAATTCTCTAAGCTTGTAAATTAGGTGGCCAACAGTCCGCCTCCTTTTGTCGTGAAGCTCATGTCCTGTAATGCGCTGGGAGGCAACCGGCCCATCGGTGGACTTGGCCTGTAATGCGCTGGGAGGCAACCGAACCATCGGTGGAGTTGGGCTAGATTCTTTTTTATAAAGATGAGTTGTTATATCCCTTGCTAGTAGAGCATGTTCGATGACCCATTATTTTGGCCCCCGCCAGTGGACCTTTTCCTCTTCGTCTCTCTCGATCAATATAATATGTAGGGAGACTATTCTTTATCCCTCTAAATATTGGTGAAGGGAGACTATTCTTTATCCCTCTGAATATTGTGATTCTGTTAAGACTTAAGAGTTTCGATAAGAGTCCACGTACGTACAACGGACTGAGATTTTGATTTGTCTTTTTTTTTTCTTTTAACACAGAGTCGGTGTGTTTTAGGACAATAGGTTTTCCGAGTCCTACCTCGCTCGCAAGATCTAGCTAACGAACAGGATCAGGATCGTATCCCAGGTTTTTTAAAGCACAGGTGGGCTGCCGAGATGCTTGACCTATCTCGCTCGAGTCTCCCAAATAAAATAATAAAATAAGGCTTCCCGACGGCAACAACGATAAAGCAGAGTGCACGTCTTGAGAAACCTCAAGAGGAGCATGAGGCGGGCCGCCGTGGCGGCGGCTGAGGAGTCGAAGCTGGAGGTCGAGGCCATGGACTCGAGGAAAGCTCGTCTCGCCAACATCGCCATAGTAAGCTTTCGTCACGTAGTCCTAGCCTGCTCTTCGCCTCTCGTTCTATCGATCGCCAAACTGATTGAGACCTCATGGACCATGCATGATGGAGAAACGACTTTTGATATTTGGATATTAGTTCTCAAATAAATTGAATCTGAGATTAGAAACGATTTAGTATCGGCCCTCGGGTCTAAATTTTGTGAACTGTGAGGATCCTTGGTTGGTTTTCCAATCGGAGACTGAAGAGACACATTTAATTCTGATTAGAATAATAATCGGCACTCCAGTAGATTTTTATGGTTTGCTAATTTTCTACCCGCGCTGTAAGAACAATCTGATCTCTTTTGTTTATTTTTTCTCGCCGACCCCTAGAATAATCTTGTTTGCCGTGCCCGTGCATGCACAGGTAATCTTCTGCGTGTGGGTGATCCTCATCTTCGTGCGCAACGTGTCCGCGCTGTTCCGCGTCGACGAGCCCTTCTCCAGCTGGGAAGCCTTTGCGTGCTTGGCTGGGTATGTTGTTCTGTGCGTCATACCCCTCTTCGGGATGCTGATGCTGCGAGAAGATCTCGTCAGCATATACGCAGAGGCGGCGCCCCGGGACAGCAGCAGTAACAAGCTTGGATGAATAAGGTCATAAGCCGTACGTATACACTTTTTTTTTACACTTCAGCATGTACTGTACTAGTAAGGCACATGATATATGCCACCTTGTTACCGTGATGATTGATAATGGCCCTGTTTGGATCCTTTAGCTGGGCAAGAGCAAGAGTAAGTTTTTAGTTTTGCTCTCTAGCCCTCAAACTTGCTCTTGCCCTTGAGGTGTTTGGATCCCTGGACAAGTTTTACAATAAATACATTATTTTAATTATGTATGGGATCCCATGTGGGGGGAGTGGAGAGAAAGGAGTGGGTCCCACTAGAAGTTGCCCCAATTTGCACCCCTTGGATGGGCAAGTGATTTTGGGAGGGCAAGTTACATTTAGCCCAAACTTGCCCCTCCTGTTTGGATCCTTTTGGGGCAAGTTGAGCCCAAACTAAATTTCAAACTTGCTTGCTTGCTCATGGATCCAAACAGGGCCAATGGAAGGAATCTTGTGTCCATCTACCAATGCCTTAATTAGCCACAAAGATCAGTATCGTGATGAAACCTAGGACCAAAGATTTGATTCCACAAGAAAGAAAATGCAGACACCACAAGCATGTATGTTGAATTATACGTTTCGTATATACTTACTTATGCGCCTGCTGAGGGTGTGGCCACTAGTTTCTGCTTTTAAAAGAACCGTAGACATCATCTGATGACGAACACACAAAGTCAGTTCTGCCTGCCACCAAGTTGTGGGCCGGAATTGCTATCCATGGCAAGTTTGGATATGTTGGTGAACCAAATGTATTTTATGCATAGGTTTTCGTGGAGCGTTCGGTTAATTTTCAGACCTATCCGGAGAGCCCACAGTGCGAAGGCAAAACTTGTAAGAACATCAAGAATATTTTCCATTCACAAGCCTAACAAAAATCAGTATAACGATTTGCATCCATTCACTAATTCACATGAAGTTCCTGTGCGTGCCGGGCACCGGCGTGGAGTACATCGATGGACCCGCGTGCAATCTCGGCGGCGTGCTCACTCCAGCGAGTGAGCCCGGGACGGTGCGGCCTCCACCCGCCGCCGTGAGTTCTCTGGCGGCTATACTCGCGAGCACGTGAGTCGGAGTGGAGAGGGAAAATGTGCTGGGGTTCAGCGCTCATGCATTTGCGGCCGTCGGACGATCATTAGGCTCATATCCTTTGGGCCGTTAGGCAGGACTGCGCTGCGGTAGATTAGGCATTAGCAAACTAATTATAAGACAATCATAGTTAGATGGCCTAAAAAATAATATTGGCATTTCTAGTTTTCTTTCCTAGGTTATCTTCGTCGTGGCCCTCGAATAGAGTAGAGTGAGGAGCCGCAACACAAACAGTTTGATCGCGACTCAGAAGTTCATGACGTGGCAACGCACACGTATGGGCATGCAATGAGTCAGTGACCCGTCAGGGCTCCACGTCTCTGACAACGACATCTTGATCTCGGTTTTTTTTTTTTTTTTTGCTTCTTGGCTTCTTGAGAATTACAATCGCCGAGGCGATCAGTTGTTCCAGTTCATTGACCGACCAAACCGGTTGGGGAGCCCCCGACCTCTTTTTTTTTAATTAAATAAAAGAATGGGTACAGGTATTAGTTACAAGGCAGCGAGGCCCAAAAAGAAAAAGGATGACCTATATATAGCTCTCTCTCCAAGCTTTTAACATAGCCGCCTTGATAGGTTTGGCCTTGATGCAAACCAAGCCCAAATTCCTCAAGGAAAAGTCTCTTCCATACTGAAAATTTATTGGAGCCATTATAAAAAATGATGTTATTTCTTGTCTTCCATATTTTCCCGCAGGCACAAATAACAATCGCTCTGAAAATACTGTTTTGAAAGTCTGATCTAAGGGCATCTAATCTGGAGTAGAGACAGCTAAAAAGACAGGTCATACAACGGATAGTCTATTTCGCTGTCTATGAGCTATTTAATGCTTTGTATTTAGCCATGATTAATAATGAACACAATTGTATACATCATTCTGTTGCTACTAGATAGAAACAATCCACTATGTTGCTACTGACGTGCATCAAGGACACACGCTAGCTTCTACTTTACAATACTCTCTGCAATTGACGTCTATCGAGCCTCCAGGCAAGCATATTGAGAACACAAAATCTAGAAGCGGGTTTACCATTCTCTTCATGCAATCAACAAACCTTAGCAACCTGATGTAAAATTAAAATTCGGATGAGCTTGCGGTACAGCAGCCAGGGGAGCTTGCAGTGCAGCGACTGCCCAGTCAGGGGAGCACGTAGCGCATCGTAGCGCATCAGCCTCCCGGCCAGGGGAGCACGTGCCGCCACAGCCTCCCAACCAGAGGAGCCCGTGACGCAGCAATCGCCGGCCTGAGGACCGCACGCCTCCGCGGCCGTCCGGCCATGGGAGCACACGCCGCCGTAGCCTCCCAGCCAGAGGAGCTCGCGAAGCAGCAACCTACGATGCGCGGATACTTCAAGGGGGCGCGTATCGCGTATCCGATACTTCACGGATACGGATACGCTATGGATACGCCATGGATACGTATCCAGGCCGTACTAAGAAGATTGGATTCGTGCTGCACTGGATACTAGTATCCGATACACGTGGGCTGATTTGGATACGACCCATGAAGCTAAATGGCCCAAATTCCACTCTTCCACACGACATACTGCCTTCCCCAAGTTGAGGCAGGTGGCCGCACGCTCGTATTATATGCGCGTCGCCTCGTATTTTGCCGTTCCGCCTCTCGCACTTCCTTCCATTCGACTCGTGACTAGCGACGGCGGAGCCGGCGATCGGCAGACGGCGGCCAGGCTGTGCAAGGCTGCAAGCAGATGCCACCCTCTCCTCGCCCTCAGGTTATCTCCTCTAGCCCTAGCAAAAGATCGTGCTCCAATTAAAGTTGATGATCAGCAAAAGAAGAAGAATAATGTCCCCGTGAATGCATTGTCTTGTGATCTATCATGACTTTTAAGCGATATTTTAATTTGTGAACTATGTTTTATATTAAATCATGTTATTATTATTATTATTATTATTATTATTATTTTTAAAAAAATCTTAGCCATATCCCGTGTCACTGTTTTTTGGAGAATAGTGTATCCGCGTATCGGATACGTATTGTATCCGATGCACGTATCCGTATCCGTGTAACCTAGGCAGCAACCATCCGGCCTGGGGACCGCACGCCGCCGCGGCCGTCCGGCCATGTGCGCTTCAGGACGGGAGGGGAATATTTTGGCGCGATGCTTGATTCTGTCGCGCGCACAGATTGATCCGCTTCTCGTCGCTCTGAGGCGACGACGCCATACAACGCGTCTGTCCACCAGCGACTGAGCCTGGGAGCACGAGCCGGTATTATCGTCTCGCGAGACCACGGCCTCGCCCGTCTCCAAGCTCGCGAGGGGGCTTTATGTAAAAATCTAAGTCATACGGACGGCTCAAATCGTCCCGTTGTATTAGAGGCCGCTATAATTAGAGCCAAGCCACCTCTAAAAATAGAGACATTTGTTTTTTTTGAGATGCCTTTTCAGAGATGGTTTGAATGGTCTGGAAGGCCATTGTATAGGGGCCTGGAAATTGAACCGTCTCTACACAGAAAGTCTCAATTTCCTATCGGCACATATGGGCCGCCTGCATTTGTAGATGCCTTTTCGATGGTTTGAATGGTCTGGCGGCCAGGGCCGTCTCTACACAGAAAGTCGTGAGCGCATCCGACTGGCGGAGGCGCATCCGACGCGGCGTGCATGGCCGTCTGCCTCTGCGCCGCCATGCTGCTGAACACCAACCACGGCACATGCACAAAGCAGCAGCTCGGCCGCGTGGGCTCGGTACACGCTGTTCGTCAAGAGCACCTTCCGGGCCACCGTACCGTCGCTCTCCTGACATGCGTGTCGAGCCGTGCTCCCGGCAGCGGCGTGCCTGTTCTTGGCGCACCGGATCGAAATCGGAGGACGGCCACTAACAACCCGGCCGTGGAGGCCATGGATCTGGAGGAGGAGCTGAGGCGCCCCTGAGGTCGTTCAGCTACCGGGACTTCTGGAGCACGCGACGTGCGGCATCCGCGAGCCGCTGGGCCGCGGCGCGTTAGGCAGGCACGGTGTTCCGGGGCACGCGCTGCTGTAGCTACGTACAGGCACAGCACGACAGCGGCGAGAAGGCGACCGCCGTAAAGCGCGAGTTTCACCGGATCGAACCTAGCTGGTCCGTCTGCTGGGGTACGGCTTTGGCACGAGGGCGCTAGCCGGCTGTGCTTGTGTATGAGCAACGGGTCGCTGGTGGAGCAGAGGCAGTCGAGGCCTCCTGCCGCCGGTCCAGTATCTGCGCTGCTCGCCGGCCGTGACCCGCAGCGTCCCGCGCCGCCGCAGTGTCCTCGGCAGCTTCCGCACGGAAGCGTTCCCGTGCCACCTCCACGCACATGCACGACTCCATGTCCGTCGTCGCTGTTGCTGGCAGTGTGTCACCACCACCACCGGCCTCTGCACTGCGGCATCGTCCTCGCAAGAAACGTCGACGGACCGGTGAAATGCAGCCGTGCACGGTGGTCGCCGACCGCCGGGGTTTTCCCGAGGCGTTCTTGACGAACATCGTGGGGGCGGCCGTACACGAGGAGAGGAGTTGAAATAGCCTGTCGGCTTTCTAGAGGCCCACTGGACATATCGACCGTCCAGTGGCCGACAGGTGCTGCCAGCCTGCCACGTAGCGTGAAATACTGAAATGCCGACAGGCCACCTATCGACCCGTTAGAGGTGGCTCTGTTTCTAACCGTCTCAAAATTGATTAGTTGAAAATAGAGCCCGCCTCTAGAAATAGGTTTTGCATAGTAAAATTTATTTTTTAAAATGATCTCGATGGAAGAAATGACCAAAACAAATGTTGTAAACATCTTTAAAAGTTATGCAACTTTGTACTTGATTGTTCTTTTGTTTGAAATAAGAAAATTATGTTTCAAACAGTCTCTAATGGAGAAATGACCAAAACCAAAGTTGTAAATATTGAAAAGTTATAGAACTATGTAGTTGACGACTTGTTTATTTGAATTCATTTTAGGTCTCGAATACTAATAATTCAAAACTGGATAAAGATAAAATTAAAATAAGGAGGACGAATATCCCAGATGAACTCAAGTATGGTAGGAGTAGAGTGGTTATGGGACAAATGTGTGCGACCGCGGTCACAAGTTCAAGCCCCGTGACCGGTTTTTTTTTCTTAAACGCCGCCGCAGCCTGGGGCTTCGTCCTCGCGAAAAAGCCGAGCGGAACACCGCCGCCGCCGCCCGGAGTGCGGCCCCCGCTCCCTCACCTCCGCCCTCGCCGGGCGGTGACGGGAGCGGGGTCCGTTCTTCAACGACCGCCTTCGTAGCGTCTTGGTCGTGTCTTAGGTCTAGGGTTTGCTCGCCGCCGATGTTCGACGGTGGAGTTAGGTTTTGCCGGGAGCGTGGCTCCTCTGCGGTTTGCTTTCTGGCGGCGACCCGGCGATGCGGAAGCGACGGCGACCTTGTGAATAAGTTCTCCCCAGCTTCTTCCGTTCTCCGATGGCGATCTTCTCCGACGTCAACGGAGAGGTCGGGAGACCTGTCCAGAGTCGAGGGCGGCACATCGTCGTCTTCTTCGGTGATGATGCCGTTGACCCCGTTAATCTTGAGGAAGATGTTACGTGGTGAAAATCGAGCTTTGCTCGGATTGCCGGCGATGGAATCGAAGGATGCGTCGTGGGTACGGGAGTTGGCCGATGCGCTTTGGGAGACGGTTTATTCGGTGATTCGCCTAGAAGTAAGTCCTCCTCTGCGCGGCCTCCACCTTGTGGAGTTTGGCTCTGGTGCCCCACGACGATTGGGAAGCGGCCGACGGCGGTGACGAACGGATCTCCCACGAGAAGGCTTCGAGGAAGATGAACAGGGAGTTTTGTACTTCTTTGTAATTTTCCTTTTCTTGAGATTTCTGTTTGTAAAAGGGTCGGTGTAATGCACCAAAATTAATACATGTTCCTTTAAAAAAAAAAAAAAGTTCAAGCCCCCGTGACCACGCAAGGTGTGAATAATCAAATCTATTGATGCCGAGCTCGTGTGGCTGCCTAGTGCCAGCCTTTCTGAAAATGAAGTATGTAGTAGTGAATTACCCTTCAATGACCTCTTTAATTAAATCTCCAAAATGATATTGTCTATTTCGGATTGAAGGGTAATGACGGAGCGAGGATGTCTATTTTGGAGACTGCCTAGTGCTAATGACGGAGCGAGGATGACTCTCTAGAGTGTCCATGAAATGTAGAAAAGTTGTTAGTATCTCAAGTGTCTTTCCAAAGCTCACTGTGTATATCATCATTTGGAGTCTATGAAGTGACCACGAAATATAGAAAAATTGTTAGCACACCTTCGCGAGTCCTTCTAAAGCTCACTCCGCATAAAAATAGCTTTCTATCTTTCCACCTCTAAGCAGAGCACCCGCATTGTGCGGTTCATAGATGGTTCGATGCCATAAATGAGCGCGCAGAACCGGGTACGATACACTGAAAGACTGGTTCGAAGGAGAACCCGGTGCTTTGCATCGAACCCGCTCCTTCGCGATGGCCATGTGTTCTCTCTCCTGCCCGTTGGGCCGCTGGCTGGAACCCGCTCCTGCACGAGGAAGGCCGGAGAAGGCAGCTGCAGCGCACCTCCCTCTCAACGAGCGGCCCAGTAGCGACAAAGCCCAGCATCCTTACGTCGCCGCCTTGTCCGTGTTCCTCGCGCCCCGCCGCCGTCCTCGCACTCGAGCGCCCTCGGAGGAAGACGAGGGCCTGGTGGCCATGGCGACGCCTGCCGGCATCCCGACCTGTTGGAGATCCTCCATGGCCGGGCCACCTCCGCCCTAGGTGCCGCGGATGGGGCTAAGGTCGCCTCCGCCTTTGGATGGAGCTCGTCGGAGGGGCGGTGGAGCGCTATCGCCGGAAGGGGAGGCGTCGGGCGTGGAGGACGGCGCCGCCGCGAGAATCGGAGCTGCACGTCGCCGAAGAAAAAGGAGGATGGGGAAAGAATTGAAACCACGCGTCTCTTTCTTTTTCTCTATGTGGGTCCCGCCATCGAGCCGGTCCGGTTCTGTACACTGGGAGCTGAGTACCATAACCTGTCATATTGCTATTGGGGCCCTCCATCGAACCGAACCCGGTGCGAAGCACTGCGGACGCTCTAAGAGAAGGTCCAAAAGATCCAAGAATTTGTTGAAAAGACTCGGATATAGAAATCAAATTTTGTGCAAATGACTGAAGGGTGAGTTTAAGAAAGACTAATCTTATTATTATTATGGAATAAGCGACAAGCAACAGTGGCCAGCCGTATCGACCTTTAGCACAGGGCCATCGCGTGGAGCCCTGGATGAGCGCAGGTGCAGCACAACCTAACGTGGCTTTCACCTGCGGATTTTATTTTTAATGCCTCTCATCTGATTCAGTTGTAGCATTTCGCTTGCAGATCTGGGAAAAGACCTGGTGACTAAATAGGAGGAAGAGAATGATGGTGTTAACATGGGAGCGAATGCCCAGACGAGGAAGATGCCGAGAGGGCCTACCATTGATCCTGTACTATGCCTCGGCCATGTAAACTTGTAAAGCAATTGACCAACCATGGTAAGAACATATGGCCGCCGCACATCAATGAACAGTGAACCCAAAAAGTGCTACAATACCCATCACATCGAATCTTTTAACGCATAAATAGAGTATTAAATATAGTTAAATAAAAAACTAATTGCACACTTTGACTGAAAAATACGAGACAATTAACAAATACAAATGAAATGTGCTACAATAACCCAAAATATTTCACCAACTAAACACCCCAATAATAGGCAGATGATGACGTGCCGTGTGAGGTGCCGAATTTTATGTACAAAAACAAAACAAAGACTTTATATCTATATAGGCGGCGATCTATTAAATTGGTAAGGTACTCACACTTCCTATGGAGATTTGTCTTGCATTATGTTCGTACCACACTCCAAGCTATCAGCAGGAACTCATCACCAAACCCCAATACGAAGTAAATTTGGATGTTCCACAAAACAAAACCCAATATAAAGTAAATTACGGTGAAACATCATCTGCAAAGTATTAATTAAGCAGTTTTCTTGCGATTGCTGTACTCAGAAAAGAGTTTGGCAAATCGGGATGAACTATCCTCTAGCAGTTTACCGGGCGTGTCATACTCAGCAATTTCACCTGTTTTGAAACATTGAACAGTGTTAAAGTGGGATACATATATAAGAAACAAATGTAGACAGGGTTTTGGCCCCTAAGTCAGGGCCTTACTAACCGTTATCCAGAAGCAAGACTCTGTCGCTATCAAGAACTGACGCCACACGATGTGCTATTGTAATCATTGTGCAGTCGAGAAATTGCTGTTTTAGGGTTTCTTGAATCAAGCCGTCGGTGACTGAATCTACAAAAGACGTTGCCTCGTCCAAAACCAAGATCTTTCTCCTTTTTAGAATCACCCTTCCCAAACACACAAGTTGGCGCTGACCTGCACTCCAGTTTTTGCCGTTTTCTGTCACTGCATTACAAAATCAAAGAGCGAGTTATGGTTTTGACATTATAGAGAAATGTCTTGGGACATTCTGGCAGATATCGAACCTGTTGAGTCGAGCTTAAGTGCATTCTTTCTAACTTCATCCCCAAGATGACAGGAATCCAACGCCTAGATTTTGCGCAAATGGTTCCAAAGAGCAAATAGTATTCCGGTCAAAAAGAGCAAATAATATTATATATATGAATATTTTTAAAAGGAACTGTTAAGACAAATTGTAATGTACCTCCCAGATTTGCGCATCACTGTACTCCCCAAGGGGATCAATATTGGTTCGTAGGGTCCCCTCAAACATAACAGGATCTTGTGGAATGATGCTCAATCTCGTCCGAAGGTCATGCAGTCCAATGGTGCAGATGTCAGTGCCATCTATCAACACTTGGCCAATACATGGTTCCACAATGCGGAATAATGCTTGAATCAAGGTTGATTTTCCGCCACCTGTTCTACCAACAATACCTGTCTTCTTTCCTCCTAACAAGGTGCACGTCAGACCTTTCAAAACAGAAGGCAGCTGTGGTGCATACCGAACCTGCATCACATAACAAGCACTTAAGCTAGAGCAGTCCGTTTCAGGTGATATTTGTTTTCCAGTTTAAGGCCAAGTTTAAGTTTTATAGAATATTTTGAGAATATTAAGAACTAAAGGCTGCAATTCTGTTAACAGTAGGAACATTGAAAACAAAAAGACATGTTAATACTGGAATAATGACATAGTAAAACTGATGATTTATAGCAGTGCATTTACTATTCCTAAAAGGCTAAAACAACTGATGCGAGCACAACAATTATACAAAACTGAATATGTGTAATGTAACACATAAAGTTAAAGAGACAAACGTGGAGGTTGCGAAGCTCAATTTCACCCTTTGTTGGCCACTGATCATTTGGTCTAGTTTCTGATATTGTAAGCGGTGGTTCAGAAGGAATATCCATATACTGCATCATTCTTTCCACAGATATCATTTTATTTTCCAAACTGCAGATGATAGCAATAGCCCACCCTTGTAGCATATTGAGACTTAGTCCATAGGTGACTGCAAGACCAGCAGTCTCTGCACAAAAATATTATCAAGCATGTTAGTAGACAATAATAAAAAATGTTGATGTTGCATTCTTGATAGAAAAAGGATATGCTTACTTGGATTGATATTTAAAGCAGGTGGGGATAAGACCAGAAGTATCAATGTGACAGAAAACACAAAGGATGAAAGGATATCCAAGCGAAAGCACAACCATTCCATTGCAGCGGCATTATATAAACTTGGTCGAGTTAAGTTATCCATCAAATGTCCAATAGAACTGATAAACTGCCCTTCCTTTTGAAAGCATCTAATGATATTTGAGCCAGCTATTGATTCGGTAAAATGTTGCATCACTGGGGCTCTGCAAACTCCAGTCAGCCTTTGCAACTCTCTAGCAGCATCTATGTAGTATTGCTAAAAGTTTGGGAGAGAGTATATGATTAGGAACAAAATAATATGCACATAATGGTAATTTTCAGCTACAAATTAATTAATATCAGTGAGAAATTACACCAATAATTTGAAATAATTATATTAAAATATATAGTTTACCTGATACCACAGTGACGCAATAATAATGGGAATAAAAATTATGAAGACTGGCCATGCGGCCTGTGACATTAGAATAATTGTTCCAAGAATCTCAATGGCAGGAAACAGAAGATAACCCATCAAATCAAAAATTCTGGTATCCACTTGGCTTTGATCTGTGGAAGCCTACAATTTGTTTCAACTTTCAGCATTGACACAACAAAAAAAGCAAATAGCATTGCATGTACACCCTAATTCCTTATGTTGTTAAAAGTAACATTTTGTATGAAATCACTTACTCTATTCAAGACGCGCCCACTAGAGTGGAGTCAAAGAAATACATTGGAGCTCGGAATACACAGTCGTGCATTTTTTCAAATATAATAGTAGCAGTCTTGCATCCAGCCATAACAAGAAGTTGTGATCGCATGAAGATGCACAATGAGCTAACGATTGCTAATGCAAAATACACAGTTACCATCAGCAATCTACTGACTGGAGGATTCACATCTTCAGATATTGGGGCTGCCCAAGTCATCCAGAAATTGCTTCCAATTTGAAGAGCTTGGAAAATTATATGGGCTATCAAAATAAGTGGCACAAGTGCTCCACTATATGCCATTGTAATGTATTTCCAGTAGACAACAAATCCAACCCGGCCTTTCTCCCTCTCTTCTTCTTGTACCAATTGACCATTTTGAACAATTTCTCCTTCATTGTTATCGTCCTTCTTATCCTCTCCTATAAATAGGGCGTTTCCATTGCCATCAGAATTGTAGGTACTCCCAAAATTGTCACTACAGCACCTCGATAAGGCAGCTTCATGGGATTTAACAAATTTTCTGAGCTCTCCATATTGAACTTCAGTGTAATCCCTGACTCTGTTATTTTTTTCCATCTCTCATGACCTGAAAGATGATAAAATAAATTGGAAAGGCAAAGTTTTTTGCAATGGTTGCTTGTTCAATGAGCCTCCCTAGCATAGGGAAACCTGTGGTATTTAGCAGGGGTCAGCACAGTTGGATGTAGGCATGTAGCTATCTCTTGAGGTTGTCTGGTAGTTTGGTCGAGGTCATTGTTTTTAATTCCTGGCACAAATGTGTGCATGCGTGCGTGTGTGTTTTAGGTATGTTGTAACTAGTGTCTCCTAATGAAATGGTCCTCAGTTCTTCGGATTCAAGAAAATAAAATAAAAGGCTCGACATATAGCTAGCTTACCAGTATAAGATCAGCTGAAGATAAAAATCGACATGATGGGTAACATATACGACAGTTTTTGAAGCTAAGAATCCCATCAGGCACTCCTGCAATATAAAGGTTATATAGTCAGCAAATTTCACTTAACAGCAAAAAATAATCTCTTGTACCTAAAATAATGCTCAATAGATCAAATATTATCAAAGTAAAAAGGGCTTCGTAACGGAAAGCAACAGTGAGACCTAGAGGGGCAGCATGTCAGGGTTACGAATAGACAAACGACAGAATCGATGCCATAGTGGTGAAACAGAGCAAGTCCCTGCAGCCATATCCGACAGAAATGGAGCGAGGCTATAGATTTCTGCAGAGTTAGCAGATTTGGATATATTTCCTACTGTATCAAGCCAAAATCTAGTTGTATTTGGGCAATTATATTAACTAATAATAGAAGCAGCTCATATTTTCTAATTTTGATGAGTCTCCAAGGATAATTAAATAGCTAACTTGCTAAAAAGAATGTACAATAAACAAATGCTGCACTGGAAATTAGGGATTTTTTTAAAAAAAATTAGGGAAAAAATGAATATCTGCAACAATGAGACGTAAAATATATTTTACACATCAGAATATTTTAGCACCAAACTTCATAATTAGGACTAGTTACAATAGAATTCATTAATGTCAAAACATACCTTGTACAAGTGCACCCCAGTATGAGCATCAACCGCACTAAATGGATCATCAAATAGAAAAATATCAGCATCTTGATACAAAGCACGGGCAATTTGTATCCTCTGTTTTTGTCCACCACTTAAGTTGATTCCTCTCTCTCCTATAATTGTTTGGTCACCCAAAGGTAATATATCCAAATCAATTTTTAAAGCGCATACTTCAAGGACCTTTATGTATCTTTCCCTATTCATTTGTGTACCAAAAAGTATGTTTTCTTCAATTGTTCCGCTCTGTATCCAAGGTGATTGGCTAACACAAGCAATTGTACCACAGGTTTCAACCTCTCCAGATAACTTTGGTATCACACCAAGTATGCAAGACAATAAGCTTGACTTACCTGATCCAACAGTTCCACAAATAGCAACTCTAGTTCCTTGTTGTACACAAAAGTTCAGGTCTTGGAGAGTAGCAACCTGAGAAGATTTTTCCCAGGAGAAACTACCATTTCTCACCTTAATGGATATATCAGAGCTACCACTTGGAAGCTTTGTTACCGCATTACTTGCTACTTCCTCAAGGCAGAGAAATGAGCATATCCTGTCAAGTGATACTTTCGCCTGAATGATTGACGAGATTGCATCTGGCAGACTGTGAATAGGACCTTGCAACTGCCTAAATGTTGCCAGAGCAGCTAATACTTTTCCAGTTTCTAATGGGATGCCACAAATTATGCAAGTACCAAAAGTGATCATGGCAACAAATGCAGGAGCACCAAAAAAACAGACATAACCATTGATGAGGTGTAGACATATTTCTTTATCCAGTTCATCTCAGCCTTCCTCAACTCTTTTTATCTTGGACAAGAAGATCAATTCCCAACCTTGAAGCTTGAGAATGCGCATGTTCTGTAATATCTCAGACATAGCGCTCATTCTAGCATCCTTGGCGCTCATAGTTTTCTCTTGGTACTTTTGCTCAATCCTCCCCAAAGGTATGTTAGCCAGCATTGTCAAAACAGTGGCAGAAAAGGGACGCAAATGCTGCCAAGCCAAGAGTAGAGTATAAGATAATCATTGCGAGACTAATTTGTACAGGGAGCAGCCAAAGGTCGTGCATAGACCAACAGAAATTTCCTACTTGCTCAGCATCAAGGTTCACAACATTGATCAGCTCTCCACTTGATCTACCTTGCTTTGACTGACTAGAGAGAGCAAGACCCTTTTGGTAAATAACAGCAACAAGAGCGGAACGCACACGCAATCCTAATTGTTGTGATCTGAAGAGCAAATGCCTTGATGAGAGACCTTCCATCAGCTGTGCAACAACAAATGCCAACGCTAAAAGGTATCCTCTTTTAGTAGATCGTGGGTTTTCATTTAGGTAGTCAACAAAGTACCCAATCAGAAAGGGACCAACATATGCAGTAACAGTACGAAGTAGAGCATAAACTGCAGTGACAGTGATTAGTTTCCATGATGTAAGCATAAGGGCTTTGACCAGCTTAGCTGTTGTAACATCAGTATAATGCCCTGTAGCAGAAATCGTGGCAATCTTTGATTTAAACTTGGGGGTGATTCCATGGACACTGTCAATGTCATCCAGGAATGGCACATCATTAAGGTCTAGTGCTTTCCTCTTCCCAAGTTTGATTAAAGGCCCCATCCAAGAAAAGGTGATGTTACTCCACAATCCAGCATGTGAAAAGAGTGATCTACTGCCTGTTGCCTCTGATAAGGGTGAAGATCCATGATTCAAACGTGGTTCCTCCATGATAGTGTGATAGCTTCTGAATAGAAAACAATAATAAATAAATAAAATAAACTAAAAGGTACAACTTAATTGTTTCTTCTACAATCATAATACAAAAAAGGTAGTAAAACTGAAGGGGGTGGGGTTTTGGTTGGGGGTTAAGATAAGATGTACTCAAATTGTATTAGTTGCTGACTTTCTATTATAACAACAAATAATATTACGCCATATGGTCACAGTATGCAAAACAAAACTAATACAATTGGAATACCACAAGGGAAAGAGCGATGGTGAACTGCAGCAAGGAGTATAGTTAAACGGTGATAGTGCCATGGATGGCGGCGAGAACCTCGCCCAAGAGTTTGGCTATAACGACATAGGGCCTCGGCTTTTGACAGTAAAAAGCACAGGGGAGATAGAAAACCGACCAACTCACCCTGGGCTGACGGCCGTGAAGGCACGGCGAGGGCGTGCTGCTCGTTGGGCGAGACCAAGGCAACGCTCGGCAGCTGCTTACGGTGGCTTTTCGTCGGCGGAAACGACGACTCCGTGGGCGGCAGCTCGTTCAGGGTTTTGCGGCGGCAAGGGCTCCGCTGAAACTGCTGCTGCTCGATTCGAGATGGAAAAGAACGTCGTGGGTGCTTGTGGTTCAGTTTATATAGGACGGATGATGACAGGCAAGGGAAGGCCGGCCGGACTTTGCGGGATTTAGCTACGGCGGTTGCCCAAACGAGTCCGGGTCGAAGAGGACTCGGAGAGGAGACGACGCTAACATGGCGGGGGCGGCGTCTGCTGCGGAGTCGGCCTCGAGTCGAGTCTGGCCAACAGGGGAGGCGATCCT